>OY821518.1:239330395-239540395 GCA_963682025.1 Cordilura impudica
ACTAGAGGACCCTTGCTGCTCCGCAGTGTTATATTATATTATATTATATTAATTTTTATAATATAATACCAAAATTTGCCAAGAGAAGTTAACGTACAGTAATGCCAAAATATGCCAAGAGAAGTTAACGTACAGTAAAAGTAAAGTTGATTCTCCACGCATAACTTTCCTCAAGCTTAATAGCTCAAAAGAAGGAGCTTGATCCACTAAGTGTTCAATTAGAACTCTAGTTGTAGAGGTTTGAGAAAAGAAAAATATTGAAAAAAATCTTGAATGCATGTCAAGTGCACCAACTTTTGAAACCGATGTCTTCCGATCGGGATGAAATTTGCACCAAGGTTAGTCCTATTGGATAGTAGTTTAAACACAATTTTTCAACAAGATCGGTCCAGATCTCTCTGAGTTAGAGGGGATCAAAATTTGACATTTTGGCCAAACAGGTGTTTTTTCTCATCCATGTAACTTATTACCTATTGTTCTTAGAAAATTTTCTCCCAAAGAGTTTAGATAGCTATTTCTTCAATATTTCGAGAAAAATACTTAAAAAAAAAAAAAAAAATTTGTAGACTTTTTTTTTTGCTAAATTAAAGCATTTTTTACCTTTTTTTCAAAAAGGGCATTTTTTTCATAAGAAAGCTTAGGATTTTTCCTTTAAGAGCTTTTTGGTCGCTTAGTGGAATGGGAGTGGGATATCTATCAAAATAAATGTTTTGTAACTCAAGACAACGGTTTTTCAATTTTTCACAAATGCACTATTTTGAATTTTTTCCTATTTGTGTCTAAAACCTTACAAATAAAACTTATACTGAGAAACTAGACAAACTAAACTTTCCGAAGGTATATAACATACCTAACTAAAATTCTATAACCTCAAGAAAAAAAATCGCTTTTTTTCTATAGAAATGTTGAAAAATTATTATTTTTTATTTATTTTCAATAATAATTAAATTAATGTATAATAATAATATTAAAAATAAAAAGATAAATAATTTATTAAAATTTAATCTTAATTGCATTAGATCCATTTATATCATAACTATTTTTATACTTAATTTATTGTAGCTGATGAAGTATTTAAGTCTTGTAAATTTTTAAATACCCAGTCTTTCATCCAGCTTTTTTGTCGCCTTTATTTACTGCGTTTATTTGTCAATCCTTTCTTGGCGTTGCTAGGTTCAGCTGTTGGTTTCGCTGCTGGTTTTTTTGTTGTCTTTGGAAAGAAATCGCATTGAATAGAGGCAGAAAACTTTTTCAACTTGAGTCTTTCATCGACAAGCGGTATAAAAGCATGGTATTGAGCGGTGCCATCGATTGTTACCGCAGCATCGAATCTGCTCTTCAGTGTTTTCAATGTTTCCTGATGATCCTCTTTGCTACTAAAAACTATTTTAGTTTCTCTACAATAACTCTTTGCCCAATGAAATAAAGCAGTCGAATCTAAGATGCGATCTTGATGAGAGTACTGGAGGCTATACTCCGCTGCATTTCTTTTAAGGTTTGCTCCAATACCATCACATGCTCCTTTACCATGAGCAGTAGGATGAAAATGCCACTCAGCTGGCATTCCTAAATCTTTTTCATGAGTCATAATATTTGCGAAGCTACTTTTGTTTTTAAAATGTTGACGAGCTCCGTCCGAAACGTAGTATACCTTCTTTACTGTAAATTAAGATTTTAGAAATTTTAGTATTCTCTTCTGGTACTCATAAACTGCAACGGTATCATGTTTTAAATCGTCGGATATGATTGCCATACTTTTGTGTTCCAGTTTTTCATCTTTCATGTAGTAAATAACTACTGTGAATATAGTTGCTTGGTCGTTATTGAAGTGGAATGTTTGTATGGCATCCTGAAGAACATATTTATAGTTTTCTGCGAAATCATATGAAATAACGAATTTACCAGACTTCAAATGTATCTTCAAATCCTTGAAGAATGACCATTGCTCTTTGACTAAAAAGTCATGGTTTCTCAAGTTTAGCAATCCTGTACACATTTCTTCCTCAAAATCTTAAATGTGGATGATTTTGTGGAAGAAATGATTGTTTTCAATGTGCATCTGTCAGTCTTAATCGAAGAATCAAATTTGGCCTCCTCTATATATTCTCGATTTAAAGAGTTGATTAAATTTTCTTTGATGAATGTGGTTTTCGGGCAATTGGTACATTCACCTAAGTGGCAAGAAGTTGTTGCATTAGAACACATAGTCAATTTAAGGCAATCGCGGTAATCGTGTAAATCTTCTGCCGAATCATCTGTTAAATACTTTAAGTCGATTTCCTTCAACATCAGTTTAACATTTTCATGGTAAATTTGGGTTAATTTCGTGAAGCCAATTCTAACATCCTCGTGTTCAGATTGAAATGCTGCAAATAACTCTTTCAGGTTACAGATAACCATTCTCTTCTGTTATGTTATGAAAGTATGTTGCATTCCTTCGGAAATGTTAATTTGTCTAGTTTCTCAGTATAAGTTTTATTTGTAAGGTTTTACACACAAATAGGAAAAAATTCAAAATAGTGCATTTGTGAAAAATTGAAAAACCGTTGTCTTGAGTTGCAAAACATTTATTTTGATATGTATCCTACTCCCATCCCACTAAGCGACCAAAAAGCTCTTAAAGGAAAAATCCTAAGCTTTCTTATGAAAAAAAAAAAATTCCCTTTTTGAAAAAAAAAGGCAAAAAATGCTTTAATTTAGCAAAAAAAAAAAAAGTCTACAAATTTTTTTTGTTTTTTTAAGTATTTTTTTTCCGAAATATTGAAGAAATAGCTATATAAACTATTTGGGAGAAAATTTTCTAAGAACAATAGGTAATAAGTTACATGGATGAGAAAAACACCTGTTTGGCCAAAATGTCAAATTTTGATCCCCTCTAACTCAGAGAGATCTGGACCGATCTTGTTGAAAAATTGTGTCTAAGCTACTATCCAATAGGACTAACCTTGGTCATCCCGATCGGAAGACATCGGTTTCAAAAGTTGGTGCACTTGACATGAAATCCCCCATATAAGATTTAATAATTCTAAAACTTACATTGTTTAATAAAACATATGTTATTATTTTTTTTGTTTTCTTTTATTAATTTATTAAAAATTTATTGAATGAGAATTTTAACATTTGATAGTGAAAATTTCATTGAAAAGTTTAAATTTGTTTCCTTGAGCAAAATATTGATTTTTTAAAACCGAACACAAATATGTTGGCTTGTGTTTATTAACATACAAAATCGACAAGTTAATGGACAAATTATAAGATATGTAAAACTAATAATAATCATATCGATATTACGAGTATAAACACGCCAGATAAGATCGCATAAGTATTACCAATTGAACGAAAACCCAGTCGATTTGATAAGAAATCAGCATTTTATATTTGTGTTAGCTGAAAAATTATCAATAATTTTATAATGGAACTTATTGAAAGACGAATATGGTATCAGTTAACTGGCAACTGGCTTAGAGTTAATGGTCGTATATTGTGGGGTACCGCTTGGCAAATAGTTAAGGTAGTTAAAAGAGTTAAGTGATTTAGTGAATGTGATAAAAATTCAAATCAAATTGTTAATTGCAAATTAATTAGTTAAATGACATTTTAATATTAAATATGTATTATATGAAATTTTTTAATTAAACTTCTAATATAATTCCCTTTTAAAAGGTGAAAGGTGTATTAATGAATTAAAACATACAACGAACTGAATAATATATGAAGTGAAAAATAAAAAAACAAGAGTGTTCGATACCCTCCACCTGGGTTTTAACTTTACACTGACATGTGCATTAATTTATAACATATGTAAACAAATTATTTGTAAAAGTAAACAATTTGATTAAGTTAATACTAAATTATTACAACAAAAACACTGACTTTATAGCATTTTTTTTAGAGGTGCCTTCATATTTTTGGACATAGCTGGGCACAATGATGCCCTATTTGCCCCATTTTCAATAGCAACATGCTTATATAATGGCACTTTGCTCAGGTAAATGGTTAACTTAAGGAATGAACGTGTTCAAAAATTTGTATACTCTATGGGGTCGCAAACTCATTTTTCGATGCATTTCTAACGGAATAACAAAAATTATATATATACGCTGCTCAGTGGTGTGGAGTGTATAAACACCACAATATCTTCTCAATCAGTAATAGTAAATATAAACCCCCAAAATTTTCATTTACATTAGTTAATAGGAATTCAAACATGTCAAAAAAAAGTGCAATTGAGATAGAAGCAGGTTCAGACCTCACAATGTTTACTAGCAATGTTTTTTATAATCATTTAATTTTTACACCCTGAACCACTATATGGTCTGGGTACAATGACTTTGTGTTGCTGTAACTACCAAAAATATTTGGCCTAAAGCAATCTTTTATTTTACCGGTCGATTTAGCGATGTCCGTCCGTCCGTCTGTGTGTCCATATTAACCTTTTTAACCAAAATACAGGTCACAAATATGAATATATTTTGATGAAATTTAGTGTATAAACTTCAATTGGTCATAGGATGAACAGTATGGAATTTGGTGAAAATCGGTTCATGATCAGACCTAGTCCCCATAAAAATGACGCCTATGAGATCGACTTAAATTAAATCTCGGTCAAATTGAAATGGTGTATGTTTAATATATTCATTTGTCAGTACTCTGAACCCTATAGGACAATTCTTAGCCATAGCCCCCTTCCATTGATGATGCACGATCTTTTCATAAATCTATAAAAAACAAAAATATTGAACAGATTTTTTCTCAAATTTGGTTTGTATATTTATACAGATGTTGGAGCTTTTATACCACTATGTGGACTATGTGCTGATATTTGTAACTACCAAAAATATTTGCACTATACCCATCTTTTATTATACGGATCGAGTCAGAATCACTTTCCGTCCGTTTGTCCGTTTGTCCGTCCGTCTGTGTATCCATGTAAACCTTGTAATCAAACGACAGGTGGTATACGAGGGTGGTTCGGAAAGTTCTTAGCCTAGCAATGAAAGAGAATAGTTGGGTTTCCAAAAATATTTTTATTTTCCAATATAATCTCCTGAAACTTCAATACACTTAGTCCAACGCTTATCTAGCAATTATATCCCTTGATTAAAATAGTTTTCCTCAAGGTCTTCAAAATAGTGGTTTACAGCTGTAATTGCATCTTCATTTGAGGTAAAACGCTTGCCAGCAAGGAATTTTTTTAGATTTGGAAACAGCTAAAAGTCACTGGGAGCTAAATCAGGAGAATAAGTAGGGTGGTCAAGCAACTCGTACTTTAATTCGTTGATTTTAGCCATTGTTAAAACACTCTTGTGCGCTGGTGCGTTGTATTGATGAAAAATTATTTTTTTTTTTGTAAGCGAGGGCGTTTTTCTCGAATTTTTACATTTTTACATTTAAATGATCTAAAAGGGTGCAATAGTACTCTGAATTTATTGTTTTACCCTTTTGCAGATAGTCGATCAATAAAATACCTTTGAAGTGCCCCGGTAGGTGAGTAGGTAGCGTGCTCGCTTATCATGCGGGGGTCGTGTGGGTTCGATTCCCACCAGAGGCTTTGGTCTGTCGCTGCAAAAAAAAAAAAAAAAAAAAACTGGCCAAATTAGAATCTGCAGACAAGCCACTCGGCTTCGCGGAACTAGGCTTAAAAAAAAAAAAAAAAAAAAAGTCCAAAAACCGTTGCCATAACCTTACTAGTCGATTGAATTGTTTTTGCCTTCTTTTGGGGCTCTTTCTCCAGCTTCAGTCCATTGTTTTGATTGTTCTTTTGTCTCTGGTGTATAGTGATGGATCCATGTCTTTCTTAAAACGATCTAAACAAGCTTTAGAAATTTTCATTCTTATGCTTTTTGGTCGACTATTAACAAATGCGGCACCCATCTTGCAGAAAGCTTTTTCATCTGTAGTTCTTCATGCAAGATTAAATGGACTCGATCATTTGAGATGCCCATGATATTAGCTATTTCACGCACTTTTATCGTCGATCATCTAATACCATATCATGCACTTTGGCTACGATTTCTGTTGTTGTTGCTGTTTTTGGACGTCCACTATGTGGTTCATTTTCAATGCTTGTACGACCACGTTTAAATTCAGCAACCCAACTTTTTACTGTTGCATATGAAGCAGCACTTTCACCTAACACATTCACCATATCATTATAAATTTTTTGTCGCGATAAACCTTTTTTATGTAAATATTTAATGCACCACGAATTTCTAATTTTTCCATTGTAAAAAAATCGCGGATGCATCTTTTTTGAACACCTATATCAATATGAAGGAGTTGCCAGATCGACACGAAATTTAGCATGTGTTCATAGCAGAGATGTAAATTTCTAAACACAACATTTTCCTGTTTATGCCGCGCTTTCTGTGCCAGGCTAAGCACTTTCCGAACCGCCTCCGTATAAGCTTTTATCGGCCATAAGATTGCTTCATACATTGCTTGGTAAAACGTATAAGGAGAGCTCGTAGAATCTTAAAATTTGGGCCAGAACCGTTTATCAACTCAATTAAAAAAAAATTTTAGTTTCATCGAAATTGACCACAAAAAGCCGGAAACTTGGCAAATGTCATCAGTGTTATGAAGTTGAGATATCTAGAAAGTTTCATGGCTATCAGCCAGGCACATCGCCCACAGCCCATATGTCCGAAAATGTATTTTTGGACCCGACTTTTTGTTTTTCAAAAGCTTTTAAGCTTTGTAACTTGACTCAAGTTATCAGTAGTATGAAATAAAGATGTTTTCAATGATTTACAGAAGTATGCCACGCCCACCGCCGATATATACAAAAAAAAATTATTTATAAATTGTATGCGCATCCGCTCAAAATAAATAGGATGATAGGATAATAAATAGCAAAAGTCGACTATAGACTTAATGGCACCAAAGATGAAAGTAACAATTTTTATCGCTTACATCAGCGGCTAATTGTGTTTGTATTCCACATGACCAGAAAAACCATCACAATGCCATTCAGACGTTAAAGTTAACCTGGTTTCCCTCATACCATTAAACTTGGCAAGTTAACAGACGTATCTTTTTCAGTTATTTGAAGGTTATACGGGTAGCAGTTTTCTTTTTCGTATCTAACTTTCGCATACGGTGGTAAAATATCGTATCCTTATTCGTTGAGAACATTTTTAATACTTTCCTACCGATATTTTGTAAAAAGGTATGTAAGATGGACTTCCTATGTTTCTCTCGGCTATTTTACTTGCCACGTCCACATGTTCTTGAGAATATTTTGATGCTAAATCAGCAGCTTTGTACATCTTTGCGTGATTTTTACAATCATCAAAATTTTTAGCCAGCTTTCTCACTGATTTTGAAGAACTCAGTTGATCATCATTTTAGCATGATGCGTGCGTTCAGCAACAAAACAGCAGCTTGAGTTCAATAACTTTTTTTTTAATTTTTGGTCAATTAAGCAAGATTTCATTGTATTTATTTGGATTTAAACTTCATACTTAATACGTACTTTTTAGTCACGATTCAATTTTCTTTAAAAAAAATAATCACGATTTTGCGGAGATTCCTGTTGTCTCTTAGAAAAATTCCCCCAAAAACGCTTTCGAATTGCGGCTTTAAATTTGTCAAATTTCTTTTTTTGTTAAAAGCGAATTTTACGATTTAATGTAATCGCTAACCAAAACTAAAGAGCTCCGCAGCTAGATCAAAATAAGAAACGGCAAAAGTTTACATCTATAATATTAATAGGTAAAGCCATTTCTTGTGGCATCTTCTACACTCAGTTACCTATCAATTTTGACAAAATATATACCATTTGAAAGTTATTTCTTTAGAGATGAGCACCCTGTTTTTTATGCCCTATACCACTATGTGTTTGGAATAACCAAAAATACTTAACCTAGACCCATCTTTTATTATACCGATCGACTCAGAATCACTTTCTGAGTCGATTTAGCGATGTCCGTCCGTCTGTGTGTCCATGTAAACTTTGTAATCAAACTACAGGTCGCAAATATGAATATATTTTGATGAAATTTGGTGTATGAGCTTTTATCTGTCAAAGGATGAACGCTAATGAAATTGGTAAAATTCGGTCCATGTTTAGACCTAGTCCCCATACAAATGACCCCTATGAAATCGACATAAATTGCCATAAGATCCAAATTATCATATAGATCTCAGTCAAATTGGGTTTGTATGTGTTTTTATATCCATTAATCAGTAGTCCAAATAAAATCCCTTTAGGACAATTCTTAGTTATAGGCCCCATATAGAGCTACTTCCCGATCTTCACTTAATTCTGGCAAAAAACAAAAATATTGCACAGATTTTTCTCAAATTTGGTTTATATATATTTTTTGACTTTACCAAATATGGTCAGGATCGGTCCATTTATCGACCTAGTCCCCCTATAAAAATAACATCCGGTATGAACTTTTTCATATCTGCAAGTTTGGTTTATGCTTATTTTCTTTATCGAATTAGTTGGACCGAAGGTATCGTATAGTCGGTCTAGACCGACTATAATTTTCTTGTTAATGACTTTGTGCTGCTGTTTGTAACAACCAAAAATATTTGACCTACACCCATCTTTAATTATACCGATCGAATCAGAATCACTATCTGATTCGATTTAACGATGTCCGTCCGTCCGTCCGTCCGTCCGTCCGTCCGTCCGTCTGTCTGTGTGTTCATGTAAAGCTTGTAATCAAACTGCAGGTCGCATATATGAATATATTTTGACGAAATTTGGCATTTTATCTCTTATCGGCCATGGGATGAACGTTATTGAAATTGGTGAGAATCGGTCCATGTTCAGACCTAGCCCCCATACAAATGACCCCTATGAAATCAACATATATTGCCATAAGATCCAAATTATCATACAAATCTTAGTCAAATTGGGTTTGTATGTATATTTTACATCCATTAATCAGTAGTCCAAAAATGATCCCTATTGGACAACTCTTAGTCATAGGCCCCATATAGAGCTGCTTCCCGATCTTTACTTAAATCTATCAAAAAACAAAAATATTGCACTGATTCTTCTCAAATTTTGTTTGTATATATTTTTGCAAAATACAGGAGACTTTACCAAACATGGTCAGGATCGGTCCATTTTTGGGCCTAGTCCCAATATAGATATAGCATCCGATATGAACTTTTTCATATCTGCAGCCGAAAAAAATAATAAAAATCGCACTCAAATTTGGTTTATGCTTATTTTCTATATCCAGTTAGTTGGGCCTGAGAGATAGGGTCTCTAAACGCATGGTATAGGGTATCGTATTGTTTTAAATTAGAATTGGGTCAGTTTTTGGTTCACTTGGTTCAATTAAAGTTGCTACTAACACATACATCAAACACATATTTAAGCTATACAATGCTGTGTGTGTTTTTTGAATTGTGAATTGGCTAAAATTGATAAGAATACATTTAGGATCTTATAAAATTATTTACTAACAAACCCATTTATATATCTTTTGTGTAAAAACACAATTTAATGAAGTATTGAATAAAAAAAATTCCTAGAATATTCTTCTTTTGCAGCATAATTTAAAACATAAAATATAATTGCACTCGAATTTCGAGTACTGGGCTCTGCTAGTTTTATTAATTTTGAAATTTTTTTTGACACTTTGACACTTGCTAAACATTTGAAAATTCGTGTTGTGTTATTTTATTTTAGTTATTGTTTTGTTTTTCCCTTATGCACTTCTTTCAAATAGCTTTCAAATAATCAATAACAAATTGTTGATAGTATTTATAGCATTAAAACACATGGGCCTAAAAGTATCCACTATTTTATATGGTGTTTCTTTAAATTACTGAAATGAAATTTTGTGTGACTTTTTTTTATAAAATTAATAACTTTGTTCATTTATTTGTTACCAAAACACAAAGGTTGTTAAAGCTCACCTCTTTTTGGTCCCAGAAAATCAACAAACACTAGATATTTGAGTGCCAATACAAAAGCCTGAATATTTTTTAAACTGTTGTTTTATTTTATTATTTTTTTTTTCAAAATTAATGTTGAAATACTATATTTTTGGAATATATGTATGTACTTACATCAAATAGATATTGCAATAAGAAATTCTTTACTCGAACCATTGAAATGCGTAGAAATGAGGGCTGTTACTGGAAAGTTTCGTTTAGAATACTTTGCTGCGTTATTTTGGGGAAAAAAATTTTTTAGAAAAAAAAAATTATGATGCATTTCTCTTAAATAAACAATTCTCGACAAAACTGCATCTTTAGACTTTTGACATTTTACACTCGAAACATAGACTTTTTGCCAGCAAAATCCCACAGTGCGGTGTTACAGTCAAAATATACTTTTAAAATGTCTTAGTAGTGTCAGTTGTAGTCCCGATTAAGTATATCACTTTTTAATTCTCAGAATTTTTAATACATTCTTAAAATCTGAAGTTATCGGCAAAAAAAAACTTTTTTCAACACTTCACGGATTAAAATATTTTTAACTAAATCAGTTTTGAACCGATTTAGTTAAAAATAAATTTTTTAAATGGTTTGATAAAGAGGAATAGCTAAGCTTTCCCAATATATATAAAGTTTGTCAAGAAACTCTTTGCACAAGAAGAAAAAATTAAAAACTTCAAAAGAAACATTAATTTTAAATTTAAATAATCTACTTTTTTGATCTTAGCTTTTATATGGCTTTATAAATATAATAAATACAAAAAAAAAAAAAACATGTGAGTCCGATCACAGAGGAGATGTGTAAACATCTTGTAGTTTAAAATTTTTCTGGCACTTTTTTAAAATCAAAAAATCATTATTGTTGATTTTTCATTTTTCGCTATTTAATTTCTAATTTTTAATTTTTAATTTTTAATTTTTAATTTTTAATTTTTAATTTTTAATTTTTACTTTTTAATTTTTGTTTTTAATTTTTAATTTTTAATTTTTAATTTTTAATTTTAATTTTTAATTTTTAATTTTTAATTTTTAGTTTTTAATTTTTAATTTTTAATTTTTAATTTTTAATTTTTAATTTTTAATTTTAAATTTTTAACTTTTAATTTTTAATTTTTAATTTTTAATTTTTAATTTTTAATTTTTAATTTTTAATTTCTAATTTTTAATTTTTAATTTTTAATTTTTAATTTTTAATTTTTAATTTTTAATTTTTAATTTTTAATTTTTAATTTTTAATTTTTAATTTTTAATTTTTAATTTTTAATTTTTAATTTTTAATTTTTAATTTTTAATTTTTAATTTTTAATTTTTAATTTTAATTTTTAATTTTTAATTTTTAACTTTTAATTTTTAATTTTTAATTTTTAATTTTTAATTTTTAATTTTTAATTTTTAATTTTTAATTTTTAATTTTTAATTTTTAATTTTTAATTTTTAATTTTTAATTTTTAATTTTTAATTTTTAATTTTTAATTTTTAAATTTTTAATTTTTAATTTTTAATTTTTAATTTTTAATTTTTAATTTTTAATTTTTAACTTTTAATTTTTAATTTTTAATTTTTAATTTTTAATTTTTAATTTTTAATTTTTAACTTTTAATTTTTAATTTTTAATTTTTAATTTTTAATTTTAATTTTTAATTTTTAACTTTTAATTTTTAATTTTTAATTTTTAATTTTTAATTTTTAATTTTTAATTTTTAATTTTTAATTTTTAATTTTTAATTTTTAATTTTTAATTTTTAATTTTTAATTTTTAATTTTTAATTTTTAATTTTTAATTTTTAATTTTTAATTTTTAATTTTTAATTTTTAATTTTTAATTTTTAATTTTTAATTTTTAATTTTTAATTTTTAATTTTTAATTTTTAATTTTTAATTTTTAATTTTTAATTTTTAATTTTTAATTTTAATTTTTAATTTTTAATTTTTAATTTTTAATTTTTAATTTTTAATTTTTAATTTTAATTTTTAATTTTTAATTTTTAATTTTTAATTTTTAATTTTTAATTTTAATTTTTAATTTTTAATTTTTAATTTTTAATTTTTAATTTTTAATTTTAATTTTTAATTTTTAATTTTTAATTTTTAACTTTTAATTTTTAATTTTTAATTTTTAATTTTTAATTTTTAATTTTTAATTTTTAATTTTTAATTTTTAATTTTTAATTTTTAATTTTTAATTTTTAATTTTTAATTTTTAATTTTTAATTTTTAATTTTTAATTTTTAATTTTTAATTTTTATTTTTAATTTTTAATTTTTAATTTTTAATTTTTAACTTTTAATTTTTAATTTTTAATTTTTAGTTTTTAATTTTTAATTTTTAATTTTTAATTTTTAATTTTTAATTTTTAATTTTTAATTTTTAATTTTAAATTTTTAACTTTTAATTTTTAATTTTTAATTTATAATTTATAATTTATAATTTATAATTTATAATTTATAATTTATAATTTATAATTTATAATTTTTAATTTTTAATTTTTAATTTTTAATTTTTAATTTTTAATTTTTAATTTTTAATTTTTAATTTTTAATTTCTAATTTTAATTTTTAATTTTTAATTTTTAATTTTTAACTTTTAATTTTTAATTTTTAATTTTTAATTTTTAATTTTTAATTTTTAATTTTTAATTTTTAATTTTTAATTTTTAATTTTTAATTTTTAATTTTTAATTTTTAATTTTTAATTTTTAATTTTTAATTTTTAATTTTTAATTTTTAATTTTTAATTTTTAATTTTTAATTTTTAATTTTTAATTTTTAATTTTTAATTTTTAATTTTTAATTTTTAGTTTTTAATTTTTAATTTTTAATTTTTAATTTTTAATTTTTAATTTTTAATTTTTAATTTTTAATTTTTAATTTTTAATTTTTAATTTTTGATTTTTAAATTTTAATTTTTAATTTTTAATTTTTAATTTTTAATTTTTGATTTTTGATTTTTAATTTTTAATTTTTAATTTTTAGTTTTTAATTTTTAATTTGTAATTTGTAATTTTTAATTTTTAATTTCTAATTTTTATTTTTTATTTTTAATTTTTTATTTTTTATTTTTTATTTTTCAGTTTTCATTTTTCATTTCTCGTTTTTAATTTTTAATTATTTATTTTTCATTATTTATTTTTCATTTTCCATTTTTATTTTTCATTTTTTATTTCTAATTTTTCAGTTTTCATTTTTTATTTTTCATTTTTCATTTTCTTTTTCTTCACCAACACAATCGTAAGTCATCGTATTGTGAAATAAAAATTTATCCCTCTGCATATTCTAATGAATAATTAGCGACAAAAGTTCAATTCTTGTGCTGTCAGATATATGGTTGCACACTAAAGCTTAATTCGATACAATGTTTAATTTATTGAACAGTTATGGGCTTATAGTTGCTAATATTTTGTGTGTCCACATTAGGTATCAATCATTAATTGCAATTCATAATTCCATAATCATTGCAGCTTATCGTAAATACTTTTAATTACTTTGCTTTCAACATTCGAGTCTACCTTATTTTTCAGCACAGAATATGATGTTGCACAAAGTCCGTTGTAAGATAGATCATAATAGCGATTTCACTGGTTGATTTGCCTTTATAATCAGCCCTGTTCTTGAAAGGTTGTTATTTGAATAAGAGCGAATTTAAAATCACATGAAATTGAAATTTTGGGTTTCTTGAAACCACTTTTTTTATTTATTTAATGGAAACATATGTTTGAGTTAAGAACCATATGTTTGAGTTAAGAACATATGTTATCTAGAATCCGAGGTGCCATATGTTTCTTTATTCAGTTTCATAAAAAACTTTTAAGTATTTTGTGCATGTTTTTTCTTAAGTTTATAGAAAAAGTATAAAGAAAAATATTTTCTTTTAAAATAACAACTTATTTGTTCATTTAATTGTTTTTGTTCTTCAATTTCATTCAATTAAAAATGACTTTTCTATTTTTAAAAAGTTAGGCATCACCAAAAAAAAATTTCGATATTCAAATAAATTGGATTTGACTGGCATCACTACTGTTTCGAACATATGCAAAAAAATAAAAATATGTGATTTGATGAAAAATTATTTTTAATTCCTTTATTTGCAATAATTAGTGCATAAAGAATCTATGTTATAATTGAAAAATTATAATGGAAAATAGATTGTGTAAATAAAAAGTTTTTATTATAGTTATAGAACAGCATCATCGCAAAAAGTGTGTTTTATTAACATCGACCACTTATTACGAGTTTTTTTTTTTTTTTTTTTTAATCAGCGCAAAATGTAGACGGTTTTTAAAATCATTTTTTTTCCATAAAATTAATGTCTAATTTTTTAAAATAATGACAAGGTTCAATAAAAAACATGTTAAAGTTTAAACATCAATTAGTTTTTTTTATCTCTTAAGACCTGCTTAGTAGAAAAAAAGGGTATTTGTTTTGATTTCACAAAGCCTTTTCTATGTGAATTAAAACGAGAAAAAATATTCTTATTGAAATTAGAGAACAGCAAAAAACTCGTAGATTTAAGAATTTTTTCATTTACAAGTTTTTTTTGTGATAATGGTTTCAAGAACAGGGGTGAATAATTGAAATACACCAATTGAATAATTTGTTGGCAAACTTGTTATACGCAAGGATTTTTTTGACACCAATCATATTGAGTAAACATCGTTTTTTGTGTTGTTGTTACAGTACAGTGTCTTGAAGAAGTACAGTAACGGAATGGGTGTAGAAAAAAGAATATATAAACAATTTGTTGTTGAAATTCTTAAATGAAAATAACATTTTAAACTTTTTTTACTGTGCAAAGATTTTCTTGGCAAACTGTAAACAAACTGCATAAACCTAGCTTTAAACATATATGTATGTTATATATAAATACAAAGTATTTCAAATTTTAATTATTATTTTTTAATTTTGGAGCCTTTATTTTCTATTACTTATTCCTATTTATTCCTGTTTTTATTTGAAAGTACGTTTATTAGTGAGAAAAATAAGTCATTGTTTGTTAAAATCGGTTTAAAATTGTTAAAGTAAAACTTTTTAAATAACTGATTTTGTAAAAAATATTTTAGTTCCTGAAGTGTTGAAAAAACGTTTTTTCGCTGATAACTTCAGATTTTGACTTACACTAGGTCATTTTAAAAGTATATTTAATTTTTCCTATTTTGTAGCACGGTATAATTTAGAAGCATCTAAAGATAAAAATTAGTTGATATTCATTTAAAGAAAAATTTCCTACAACAAATTCTAGATGCATAATGACAACCGAAGTTGCTGGTATCGAACGTTTCATCCATTAGCGAAAGAATTTCAGAAAGAAAAATTTGGCTTAACCCATCAACCAGTTGATGTTTTCCTAAAATCTCAAGTAAATATATTTTTAAATTGAAAAAAAAAATACAATATTTCTATTCACATTTTATTTTTTCAGTGGCAAACCTCACAAAAGTCCTATCTTTGGTTACTGTATCGTTGGGGTCTGGCCATATGTTTTTGCGTTGGAGTATTTGGCAGTTTAGTTGAAACTTGGCAGCATGGTTTATGGTTTATTTATTTAACCGATTGGGGTTTCGTCCTTTGTATGTTTGTTAGTGTATTTGGCGCCATATTAGTGACCATATATCATATAAAACCCCATACGTTTTGTAAGTTTTGTATAGATAAATATTTCGAATGATAATTTAATAAATTAACTTCTTGTTATTTTAGCTGATAATAGTAAAGTTATTAAATTTTACTGGTTGTCCCATTGGAGCACTTTAGTGGTAGCGACTCTGATAACATTTATGTATTGGCTATTTATATATCCATGTGAGCATTAATTTTACCTTAAGTTAATTGACCACATTCGTGGTGTAATATTATTTTTAATAGCACATTTTCATGTCTGGTATGAATTCGCATAGGATGTTGTTATAAGTGCTTTTTAGATAAACACAAATGATGAGTATCTGACAATTATATTTATACCCTATTCCAAAAATATCTAAAATAGGTCCATCTTTCATTACACCCTTGAACTCAAAAACACTTTCTAACTCAATTTAGCCATGTCCTTCCTTCCTGAAGTCGGTAAAAATCGCACCACGTTCCGACCTATAACCCATACAAATAACCGCTATGAGTTCGACTTGTAGGCTTCAAAACGTACAAAATCCAAAAAGTTACAGATTAGCCAAATAAGAGCACGAAAATTGCAGTAATATTTCCTAAATAATACTCCTGCTGCATAATGGCCCACGAAACGTATGTTGAAGATAAGTTTAGGACCGCAAAGCAGACGAAATTTCCAGAAAGAATTGCTGGTATAGCAAGCAATGTGCAGCTGCCACAAAAGATGCAATACATGTGTTATAATACAATATGTCCACATATTCTTCGCCCTATTTGACATTCTCTCTCTACAGTACAAAAACAATATCGTGGTTTTTCTACCAAGGGAGACAAATTTTCCAAACTGTCCGGAGCTTAGGCCAGTGGATATTGGGCATTTGTGAATAGCGCGTTGAAGAGCACAAAACAGTTGTCCCAAGTGATGATCATGGTCTTGGCGATGGATAATTCTTATACCGAAAGGAAGTGTCGGAGACTAGAACGTCATCCGGTCATGTTAAATCACTGAAAAAAGGAATTTTTATTTATAATGTACAACCCAGTCCATTAACAATGTTAGTTATTTTTTTCTACATTTCTGTTTGTATACATAATTTATTTTTTTATACCCTCCACACCTCAGTGGCAGAGGGTATATAGAGGTTCGTCATTCCGTTTGTAACGCATCGAAATAAATTTTTGAGACCCCAAAACCATATATTTTCTTGATCATTATAACAAGGGAAGTTGATTTACCGATGACCGTCTGTCTGTCTGTGGAAATCACGATCACGCCTTCAATATCTAAGCTAGACCGTTCGTTTTTGTATAAAATCGTTTATTAACATCCCAAAGGAGTTGCTATTTAAAATCGTCAAAATCGGTCAAAGGGTTCACGAGTTATGAATGAAATTTTAAAAAACTCTTCAAAAAATAAAATTTTTCAGTGTGTTTGTTGTTTTTCTTAAGATATGTTGTATATGTTGTAATTCTTCGCATTGTTGAAGTCATTACAGTTGTGTGTATATTAATACTGCACGTGTCACATTGGCCATAGCAAGTTTTAGCACATATTTTTTTTATCATTAACTTTAAATATTAAAACTTTAAAGTTAATAAAAATAAAAGTTAAACGTAAAAAATTAAAAATTAAAAGTTAAAAGTTAAAAATTAAAAACTAAAAATTAAAAATTAAAAACTAAAAATTAAAAATTAAAAATTAAAAATTAAAAATTAAGAATTAAAAATTAAAAATTAAAAATTAAAAATTAAAAATTAAAAATTAAAAATTAAAAATTAAAAACTAAAAATTAAAAATTAAAAAATAAAAATTAAAAATCAAAAATTAAAAATCCAAAATTAAAAATTAAAAATTAAAAATTAAAAATTAAAAATTAAAATTAAAAATTAAAAATTAAAAATTAAAAATTAAAAATTAAAAATTAAAAATTAAAAATTAAAAATTAAAAATTAAAAATTAAAAATTAAAAATTAAAAATTAAAAATTAAAAATTAAAAATTAAAAATTAAAAATTAAAAATTAAAAATTAAAAATTAAAAATTAAAAATTAAAAATTAAAAATTAAAATTTAAAATATAAAAATTAAAAATTAAAATTTAAAAATTAAAAATTAAAAATTAAAAATTAAAAATTAAAAATTAAAAATTAAAAATTAAAAATTAAAAATTAAAAATTAAAAATTAAAAATTAAAAATTAAAAATTAAAAATTAAAAATTAAAAATTAAAAATTAAAAATTAAAAATTACAAATTACAAATTAAAAATTAAAAATTAAAAATTAAAACTTAAAAATTAAAAATTAAAAATTAGAAATTAAAAATTAAAAATTAAAAATTAAAAATTAAAAATTAAAAATTAAAAATTAAAAATTAAAAATTAAAAATTAAAAATTAAAAATTAAAAATTAAAAATTAAAAATTAAAAATTAAAAATTAAAAATTAAAAATTAAAAATTAAAAATTAAAAATTAAAAATTAAAAATTAAAAATTAAAAATTAAAAATTAAAAATTAAAAATTAAAAATTAAAAATTAAAAATTAAAAATTAATAATTTAAAATTAAAAATTAAAAATAAAAATTAAAAATTAAAAATTAATAATTTAAAATTAAAAACTAAAAATTAAAAATTAAAAATTAAAAATTAAAAATCAAAAATTAAAAATTAAAAATTAAAAATTAAAAATTAAAAATTAAAAATTAAAAATTAAAAATTAAAAATTAAAAATTAAAAATTAAAAATTAAAAATTAAAAATTAAAAATTAAAAATTAAAAATTAAAAATTAAAAATTAAAAATTAAGAATTAAAAATTAAAAATTAAAAATTAAAAATTAAAAATTAAAAATTAAAAATTAAAAATTAAAAATTAAAAATTAAAAATTAAAAATTAAAAATTAAAAATTAAAAATGGAAAATTAAAAATTAAAAATTAAAAATTAAAAATTAAAAATTAAAAATTAAAAATTAA
The DNA here is from genome assembly GCA_963682025.1 of Cordilura impudica. Taxonomy (NCBI): domain Eukaryota; kingdom Metazoa; phylum Arthropoda; class Insecta; order Diptera; family Scathophagidae; genus Cordilura; species Cordilura impudica. The sequence goes on from OY821518.1 coordinate 239,348,873, forward strand.
AAATTAAAAATTAAAAATTAAAAATTAAAAATTAAAAATTAAAAATTAAAAATTAAAAATTAAAAATTAAAAATTAAAAATTAAAAATTAAAAATTAAAAATTAAAAATTAAAAATTAGAAATTAAAAATTAAAAATTAAAAATTAAAAATTAAAAATTAAAAATTAAAAATTAAAAATTAAAAATTAAAAATTAAAAATTAAAAATTAAAAATTAAAAATTAAAAATTAAAAATTAAAAATTAAAAATTAAAAATTAAAAATTAAAAATTAAAAATTAAAAATTAAAAATTAAAAATTAAAAATTAAAAATTAAAAATTAAAAATTAAAAATTAAAAATTAAAAATTAAAAAATTAAATATTAAATATTAAAAATTAAAAACTAAAAATTAAAAATTAAAAATTAAAAATAAAAAATTAAAAAATAAAAATTAAAAATTAAAAACTAAAAATTAAAAATTAAAAATTAAAAATTAAAAATTAAAAATTAAAAATTAAAAATTAAAAACTAAAAATTAAAAATTAAAAATTAAAAATTAAAAATTAAAAATTAAAAATTAAAAATTAAAAATTAAAAATTAAAAATTAAAAATTAAAAATTAAAAATTAAAAATTAAAAATTACAAATTAAAAATTAAAAATTAAAAATTAAAAATTAAAAATTAAAAATTAAAAATTAAAAATTAAAAATTAAAAATGAAAAATTAAAAATTAAAAATTAAAAATTAAAAATTAAAAATTAAAAATTAAAAATTAAAAATTAAAAATTAAAAATTAAAAATTAAAAATTAAAAATTAAAAATTAAAAATTAAAAATTAAAAATTAAAAATTAAAAATTAAAAATTAAAAATTAAAAATTAAAAATTAAAAATTAAAAATTAAAAATTAAAAATTAAAAATTAAAAATTAAAAATTAAAAATTAAAAATTAAAAATTAAAAATTAAAAATTAAAAATTAAAAATTAAAAATTAAAAATTAAAAATTAAAAATTAAAAATTAATAATTTAAAATTAAAAATTAAAAATAAAAATTAAAAATTAAAAATTAAAAATTAAAAATTAAAAATTAATAATTTAAAATTAAAAACTAAAAATTAAAAATTAAAAATTAAAAATTAAAAATTAAAAATTAAAAATTAAAAATTAAAAATTAAAAATTAAAAATTAAAAATTAAAAATTAAAAATTAAAAATTAAAAATTAAAAATTAAAAATTAAAAATTAAAAATTAAAAATTAAAAATTAAAAATTAAAAATTAAAAATTAAAAATTAAAAATTAAAAATTAAAAATTAAAAATTAAAAATTAAAAATGGAAAATGGAAAATTAAGAATGGAAAATGAAAAATTAAAAATGAAAAATTAAAAATAGAAAATGAAAAATGGAAAAAGAAAAATTAAAAATGGAAAATGAAAAATTAAAAATGAAAAATGAAAAATTGAAAATGAAAAATGGAAAATGGAAAATTAAAAATGGAAAATGAAAAATGAAAAACTAGAAATGAAAAATGGAAAATTAATAATAACAAGTAAGAAAATTATAGTCGGTCTAGCCCGACTATACGATACCCTATACCATGCGTTTAGAGACCTTATATCTCAGGCCCAACTAACTGGACATAGAAAATAAGCATAAACCATATTTGAGTGGGATTTTTATTAATTTTTTCGGCTGCAGATATGAAAAAGTTCATATCGGATGCTATATCTATATGGGGACTAGGCCCAAAAATGGACCGATCCTGACCATATTTGGTAAAGTCTCTTGTATTTTGCAAAAATATATACAAACAAAATTTGAGAAGAATCAGTGCAATATTTTTGTTTTTTGATAGATTTAAGTGAAGATCGGGTAGCAGCTCTATATGGGGCCTATGACTAAGAGTTGACGGACGGACGAACATCGTTAAATCGAATCAGATAGTGATTCTGATTCGATCGGTATAATTAAAGATGGGTGTAGGTCAAATATTTTTGGTTGTATAGAGTATAAAAATGGAAAATGAAAAATTAAAAATGAAAAATGGAAAATGAAAAATGAAAAATGGAAAATGAAAAATTAAAAATAAAAATAAAAAATGGAAAAAGAAAAATTAAAAATGGAAAAAGAAAAATTAAAAATGAAAAATGGAAAATGAAAAGTTAAAAATTAAAAATGAAAATGAAAAATTAAAAATATAAAATGGAAAATGAAAAATGGAAAATGAAAAATTAAAACAAGTAAGAAAATTATAGTCGGTCTAGACCGACTATATGATACCCTATACCATGCATTTAGAAACCCTATCTCTTAGGCCCAACTAACTGGACATAGAAAATAAGCAAAAACCAATTTTGAGTGGGATTTTTATTAATTTTTTTGGCTGCAGATATGAAAAAGTTCATATCGGATGCTATATCCATAGGTCTATATCCACTAGGTCCAAAAATGGATCGATCCTGATCATACTTGGTAAAGTCTCTTGTATTTTGCAAAAATATATACAAACAAAATTTGAGAAGAATCAGTGCAATATTTTTGTTTTTTAATAGATTTAAATGAAGATCGGGAAGCAGCTCTATATGGGGCCAAAGGGACCATTTTTGGACTACGCATGGATGGATGTAATGAACGCATACAAACTCAATTTGAGTAAGATCTATATGACAATTTGGATCTTATGGCAATTTATGTCGATTTCATAGGGGTAATTTGTATGGGGGCTAGGTCTGAACATGGACCGATTCTCACCAATTTCAATAGCGTTCATCTCATGGCCGATAAAAGCTTATATACCAAATTTCATCAAAATATATTCATATTTGCGACCTGCAGTTTGATTACAAGGTTTACATGGACACACAGACGGACGGACGGACGGACGGACATTGTTAAATCAACTCAGAAAGTGATTCTGATTCGATCGGTATAATTAAAGATGGGTCTAGGTCAAATATTTTTGGTTGTTACAAACAGCAGCACAAAGTCATTATACCCAAACCACATAGTGGTATAGGGTATAAATATTGCACAGTTTTATGAAATTTGGTTTGTATATGTTTTGCAAAAAAACAGTGACTTTACCACTATGGTCATGAACGAACCATTTCTCGACGTAGTCCCCATATACAAAGATATAGCATCCGATATGAACTTCTTCATATCCGACGGCAAAAAATTAAAAACAATGCAACTCAAATTTGGTTTATGCTTATTTTAAATATCTCATTAGTTGGACTTAAGAAATAGGTCTCTAAATGCATGGTATAGATCGAATATAACTTTCTTACTTCTTTTACTTATGATGTTTTTCAGCTTTCCAGCTTCGTAGAGATTTCTAACATTTCATTTTCCGAAATTAAATGTTTGATTAGTTTTACCTCCCTCGTTTGGTCGGAGACTGAGGACCGTATGTTATGAGTGTATCAGTGCATATTGTATGAGTTACAAGGAATGTTACTTCAGTGGTTTCGCGATGCCTTCTGTATGGTTTGTAGGTTTCCATCTGGTTTTCAGCAGCCCCTTTGGCGTACATACGCTGTTTGCAGCCGCCCAATGTGAGAGCAGGCGCTGCGAGGGTAGTTCTTCCGATACCAATAACTCCAATTGGCCATTAGGTTGATAAAAATTGTCCCATTGGAAATCGCTTTCCTGTTAGCCCTGACTTAAAATCCCATTTGGATTGTTTACCGTATCTTCATTTAGGTTGCTCATGTATCCACGATGGAGGTAGGAAAGGAGTTGAGTTAGAAGTGGAGTGTCAACCTTACCCCACAAGCATTCCATTTTTTTTCTAAATTATATTCTTAATATAATTTAAAGTATAAGAAAAACATACAATTTATAAGGTTTCTCTTCAAAAACCCTGATTTAAAATATGTTCTAACATTTATTTTTTTTAGCCGATGATAGCAACGCTTCTGATTTATACAATTTGTGGGCTCATGGCTTCAATTCAATTTTAATGGTATTGGATCATATGCTAGTAGCATTTCCTACCCGTTTGCTACATTTTATCTATCCCTTAACATTAGGTGTTATTTATGGGATTTTCACCTTAATCTACTTCTTTGCTGGTGGTGTTGATGTGTAAGTATATTAGCGAATTTATTACAACAAAACAGACATTAGATTAATAAAAATTAAAACATTTTAAATTTACGTCCTTCACAGCAATGGCAATCGTTATATTTATGAGATTTTAGATTGGTCTCAACCAGGATGGAGTACGGTAATGGTAGCGGGCTGTTTAGTAGTACTATTAATAAATTGTTTTCTTTTATTTTGTTTATATAAACTAAGATCTTCTATTTATAGTAAATGCTACAATGCAAAATTGACATTAGCCACGACGGCCTGAAATGCAAAATAAATTAACTTTAATAGAAATTTGTTAATAAGTAATTTCACATCTTCTGATCATGTTTTCAATGTATAATTTTATTTTCTTTTCTTTGTTAAATAGAGCTTGATTTTATCCTAAAAGTATGAATTTCAAGCCATTTTATTGATAACAGCCATTTGTAATGATTGTATTTGATTTGACCACATATCGATGGCATTGTAACGGGAGCCAGTACTGTTTTCTTTATCCAATTGTAAAACTTGATTTACTTGATCAATACGACCTTGAATGGTGCTGGAATTGTAAAAATGTTAAATTATACGATCATTGATAGATTAATTCAGATCAAACTTACTTATCCAATATACAAGAGACCAATAAACTTTCAACTTCACCTGGCTCGATGTTTAAAGCATTTGCTATAAACGGTATAGCAATATTTTTATACGGACGTATCAATTTAATCAAAACTTGTGTACGTATATTACGCAGCAAGTCTTCAATGTGTTCTCGTATAAATGGATCGGCCATTATATTACTACGATTGAGTCTTAATATTGATTCGAATTCATTGATATCATTATTTTGATAGGATACCACTAAATTAGTCATGGCCAATATTTCCGGATCATTTTTATAGGGTTTAGCTTCTTGTGAATCAAAAGGATTTATGCCAGATTTCATCAGCCTGCAAAGAAACACAATTACTTTAAGTAAGATCGTTAACTAGCGATTTAATCAAAAATAAATTAATTTATTGAAATTGATAAAATTCTATTTAAAAAGTGTATGGTTTAAATTTTTCCATAGATATTTTTTAAATCTATGTATATTTCTTTAGAATCTAGTTTTAGATGAATTATTTTAATAGAATTAACTTTCTTATTTATACATGTCTGTTATCGACACATTGTTAGCTTATTTTCTGCAGAAAATTAGCTTTTAACTAATCGATAACTATAATTTAATGTATTGAAGTTTGATATTGATAAGCAATTCCGTTTAATTTCTTCCAAAGAGTTCGATAGCTTTTTTGTATATAAACATATTTTTAAATCTTAATATTTCTTTAGAATCTGGATTAAGATAACTTAGTTTAATAGAAAATATTATTTTCTTAACAACTTTCGATTTACGATTGTGGTCGAATTAACTGATCGAACGAATTTTGATTTGGTATTGTGAATTTACTCAATTGGATTATTCACAATAGTATATATTTATCAGTTGGCACTATAAATAAATATTGTTTGTTTACAAATTTATAAAAGAAAAAAATTAACTATTTTTTAATTAACATGACCACGACGGAATTATGGAGCGATGATTCGTCTGATGAAAATATTTACAAATATTTACATTTTCAATAAGTTTTACAATCTGCCATACAGCATCGAAAGCAAAATTGTGTTCGATTGAAAATTCGTTGTGCAACGAAATTTTCGACTGTGCTGCAAGTTCATAATACGAATTTGACATTCGATGTTCAATGTTCGATAGGCAGCGAAGATCGAACATCGAATGCAACTCATAATAAGGTCTTTTAACTTTTTCCTTTATAGAAGTTTGTTATCGAAACATCGTTAGCTTATTTTCTAGAGAAAATTTGTTTTTCGTTAACCGAAAACGAAGTTTTAGTGTCTTGAAGTTTGATATTGATAAACAACTCCATGTAAAAAGATTTAAAGTTTTCTGGAGTTGGTTTTGTCTATAAAATTTGTATATCTTAATTTTCCTTTAGCAACTAGTTTCAGATAACTTTGTTTAATAGAAAATATGGTTGCATTAAATTTTTTCTTTATACAAATTTGTTATCGAAACATCGTTACATTATTTTCTTCTTTTAAATAATCGATATCTAAGTTTGCTTTAAAAAGATTGTTATCGTTAAAAGATTTTTTTTTTTTAGCAATTTTACTACTTATTCAATAAAAAGAAATTTTTGTTGCTTTACAAAAAAGGTTTCTTCACAATATCTTATTTTCTATCAAAAAGATTGTATTTATTCAGCTTTTACGGATTTTAAAAGAAATACTCACATATTAGCCAAAACCAAATATTTCAAACAAGTCGTTCGTCTCGGCGATCCAGATTCATCGTAATTCTTGAAAGCCTCAAAGAAATCCGTATGGGCTTTTTCAAATTCACCTTCACGCAAATGCATTTTACCACCACATTCCCGAATGACACCCATAATCAAGGGATGTGGTATGGCCGATTTAATGTGCAACGATTGTTCATACAAAGCTTTTAGCTTTTTATTATTCTTTTGCACCGTGTACATTTGTATTTCCAAGGCATAAATTTCCAACAACTGAGTGCCTTTCTTTAAATCGTCTTCACCATCGTCTGTTTGACAGGACGAATGTAGTTGTTTGAGTATCTTTTGCAGTTTACTAAATTCACTACGATCAAAGTAGAGTTTGCCTAATTTTGTATTGGTCTTAAACCACAGCCGATCATTTTTTGCATCTTTTAAGGCTTCCAATGTGGTTTCGTAGAAGTTCTGCAATAACTCCATCTGTTCAAGGATCTTATTTGAGATTTATTTCATCAATATTGAAAGCTATTTCAGTTAATACTTACATTTTTCGAAGTAGATATATAATCCAATATTGAGTTAATAGACTTTTCCGAGTGATTGCGTGTCACGGCACTCTTAATGTATGTCAACAACTGTTTGTATCTTACCATCATTTCTTCATAGTTATTCTGTAAAAAATATATGTTAGTTATGTCCTTGGTATTCAATTTATTACATGTTCATACCAATTTAAAGTTAATTTTAATCATTTGTTTTAGCGCCTTAAAACCCCATTCGCCTTTTTCGCCATTTTCCAAATCTAAGACCTTTTGAAATGAAGCCAGTGCCGCCTTAGGATCATCTTCTTTTAATGACTTACTATTGTAATATTGGTTTTCTAAATCCACATCTGGTTCTGAATTACTATCTTCAGAGTATTCCTATAACATAAACATCGATACATGTATATTATTGCTGAACTTTAGCACTAAAACCGGCGTTTACGTATTTTTGTCATTCATTATTCGCAACTTACCAAGCCATAATCTTCATCATCTTCACACATAAAGTCATCATCATTATCCGACATTTTTGGTTTTTAATAAAAATTTAATATTTTTAGCGGGAAATTAAATGTAACTTTTAATATTCCTAAAACGCTTTTCGCTTTTAATGCAATTTTTCCACAAACAAAAGAATCTTCTCGGCTGTCAAATTTTTTCAGTTACCAGACTGTTGAAAATAAGTCAGATAAATCAGAGTTGTATGTCATAAAAGAAGTTATTTGCAAAATACACTGAGAAAAATATAAAAGAGATTGTCCATAAAACCATTACAGCAGGTACAGACGGCGAAGTGAACCTTGGAGTTCAGACGAGTGTTCTTGTTTCATTTTGACGTTTATATTTTTTGTGCAAATATTTGAAGACATCCTTCTACACTTTACGTTCCACAATTTAATTTTTTCCATTTTTATTTGAATATATATATGTAAGTATATACTTTTTATTTGTTAAATGTTTCTATTTATTTTATTGGACACATTAATTTTTTGTTTTTTCTTTGTTTATATATTTTTGACTGCTAGTTCAGATAAACTAGCGATAATTTTTTTTATCAAAATTGCAGATGACAGTTACTTTTTCGTGGTTCGTAACTAGATTCAAAATGAACCAAGTGGTCCGCTCTCAAAATTTCTTATGGCGAATCATGAGTGGTGCGCGACCCGTGAATGAGAGAGCGAACCTCGAATCTTGCTCTCCGTCTGAACATAGCATTAGTCAGGCCAATTTTAAAGAAAGTTGTTTTATACTGAACAAATTTATTTACTAATTAGAAATGAACCAAGTGGTCCGCTCTCAAAATTTTTTATGGCGAATCATGATTGGTGCGCGACCCGTGAATGAGAGAGCGAACCTCGAATCTTGCTCTCCATCTGAACATAGCATTAGTCAGACCAATTTTAAAGAAAGTTGTTTTATATTGAACAAATTTATTTACTAATTAGACTTAGGCAATTTATTGATGTGGTAATAAATATGCGAAATGAAAATTTCAGCATAATATTAAAGTCATCAAAATAAGTTTAGAGTTATATTGCTTAAGCCTACAATATGAATTGTATATTTTAATTCACAATAATAAATCAGTACTTATTTATGGATGCGAGTCTTGGAACGCAGCCGCTCGAGATATAAACTTGGTACAAGTGTCAAGGACTGTATAATGTATATTATAATATATATTATTCATATATATTATTATTAATATATATTATACAGTCCTTACTTATTATTCATATATATTATTATTAATATATATTATTATTAATATATATTATACAGTCCTTACTCAAGGTAGCCGAAGAAGGCGTAGACCATAACACACACGGCGCCGCAAAAATTTGCATAGAAGCTGCCAGAATCAACAAGAGCTGGGACGAGATTAAACCACGAACAATTTACTGTCATCTCCGAATTATGATAAAAAAAAAATTATCGCTAGTTTATCTGAACTAGCTGTTAAAAATATATAAACAAAGGAAAACAAAAAATTAATGTGTGCAATAAAATAAATAGAAACATTTACCAAATAAAATATAAATATTTATATATATGTTTAAATATATATATATATATATATATATATTTCCATCCAACAAATCTCCCAAAGGACTGCCAAGACGTCATCTTATTGGAAATAATGCCATAAATGTACGTAATCATGTGAAATATCTCGGAGTTGTCTTGGACAAAAAGCTTACTTTTAAACAACATATTATGGGTACGTGCCACAAAGCTATAAAATCATTTAAAGCATTATGGCCACTACTAAATAGAAGGTCATTTCTGAACCTCAAAAACAAAAATTTTCTCGTCAAAATTTTTATACGGCCAATATTAACATACGCGTGTCCTATTTGGAGTGACGCTGACAACTACCACCTAAAACGCTTACAAATTATACAAAACAAATGTCTTAAAATGATAAGTAAAAAGCCCTGGAGGTATCCTAAAAATCTTCTTCATGAAGAAACAGGTTATGAAAAAATTATCGATTTCATAACAAGGATTAATAACAATTACTTTGCCAAAATTGAAAATTCCTCTTACCCACTGGTAAGAGAATGTAGAGAATTAACGTAAAATTAAAAAGAAATCACCAAATTTGAAATTATATGCTTATAGGGGTCTATTATTTCTAATAAACCTATAAGCACATAAATATTTTCAGAAAGTATTTGAATTTATTAAATCATATAAAGGTTCTTCCTCCCATTTTCCTTTAAAAATCATTAAAAAATAAAATAAAAACTATTTAATATCTTTAGATCCTATATATTATTTGTTGCAATATCTATATGTAAAGATAAGATCTCATATGTGAATATCAAATTTGTTAAAATAGATAAATAAAGAAAGAATATATAATTGAAAAAAAACGTATATATATTTAAATAAAAATAAAAAAAATGATATAGTGAAACGTAAACTGTAGAAGGATGTTTCCAAATATTTGCACAAAATATATAACCGTCAAAGTGAAACAAGAACTATCGTCTGAACACCAAGGTTCGCAATCGTGATTCAGAGAGCGAACCAAGTGGTTCATTACCTCGTCTGAACATGCTATAACTTTAATTTACACTAGGATGTTGTTTATATAAATAAATCCAGAAGCTATCTAAAGTTTAAAATCGATTTTTGTCTCTCATCTCTACTTCATACATAATCTTAACATATGGCATCACTACAGAGTAAACGTAACCTAAGAGCTAAAGAGCTACTAAACTTTAGTATTTTTCAATTATTGTTTTTTATCATTTATTACTATAGTTTCATTCATTGCAATATATGAAAATAATCAAGGTTCTGTATTAAACAAAGAAGGATAATAAATTTAACAAAATTTTAGAATCTCAAGATTATGAAAGTGAAGTGTAGATAAGATGTCTGTAAGAAAGTATAGATATGAAACTCTGTGGGTAAGTGTGTGTGTCAAAGCATATGTATGTATGTGGTGACTGGCTGACTGCCTGGCGGTGGTGAAGATAAATAACAGCAAAATCTCAGTGAATGTAATGCGAAATTAATGTTTTTTTTTTTGGAACAGGTGACAGGCTTAATCGTATTGGCAGCTGGCATATGGGCTTGGTATAAAAGGACATCCTTAGAATCGGTAAATTTTTGAAACATCTTATATGAAAATTTTAAACAAATAATAAATTTTTATTTTGTATAATTACAGATTGATTAAAAGTCAAGTAACAAAACATCGAAAAAAAGACAATCGTATAATTGGACACTAGGCATGAGATTATTCAAATGCCGATTTTTTCACTTCAATGGCAATAATTCTAAAAAAAATTTTAATGCAGGGTTTTCAGATTATTAAAATACCTTTTAAACGATGTATGTTTTATTCAAAACCATAAAAAAAAACAAAACTAACAAATTTCATTAATGATAACGAGTTATTGTGGTAAAACGGTTCTTTGGACTATTATTTTTTCTTCTGGGTGACTTCATGTTTATTCTAATGCAAGTGAAGAATCATGCAAGTCTGGTGTTTACAGTGGAGAACAAAATTGCAATGGATCAAAGAAAAAAAAAACGGAAACACGGCATTTAATTATGTGTTTTTCCTTAAGATATTTTAAGCGGCATTGTCTGGGCGGTAAGAAATTCAAAGACAGTGAGAAAGTACTTGGCCAGTATAGTAAAACCTCCAAAATGTTTACTAGGCCAAACTTTTATGTCTTTTAATATTTTGTCGTTATCTTGAAGTTTTATTACGTAATTTTTGAGGTATAAAAATTCAATTTAAGGTGAAAAAGGTGTGCAGTTAGAAAATGGTTTTACTACATAAGGACAATGAAAATATTTCGGTTCGAATAGCGTATAGTACAGACACGAAAGGTGCCTGTTATGAGCAACTTTCGATTGTGGACGAATTAACTGATCGAACGAATTTCCCTTTGGTATTATGACGCACATTCGATAAAATAGCGCTATTGTGAATTTCACTCAATTGTATTATTCACAATACATAGTACATATATATCAGCTGGCACTATAAAATTTATATTTATAGTATAAATAAACTTTGTTTACAAATTTATTAAAGAAGAAAAATAATTAATTATTTATTAACATGGAATTATAGCTCTATGATCGTCCGATGAAGAAGAATGCTTCGTCATGAGCGATGTTTCGTCATGGGAGATGTTTCGTTATGAGAGATGCTTCCAACATTTTGGAAATGGGTTCCAACACGTAAGTATGCGAGGTTTTAACAAGGGTACCATTTGTTTACAGATTTTTAGCAAGTTTTCGACTGCAAGGAAGCGTTTATGGAATTGCTGTCTACTACAGATGAACTGCTGCGGCAATGCACATAAAGCAGATAAATCCCATGAAATTAAAATAATTTACAACTTACATTTTCAATACGTATTACAAACTACCATCCAGCATCGAAAGCAAAATTGTGTTCGATTAAAAATTCGTTGTACAACGAAATATATGATGCACTAGGCCAAAGAAACATATGATGCACTAGGAAGTATTTAAAAATGGTTAACTTTGCTAAACATATGTTGCGTATACTTTTCTTATAGTTACAATTCGTAGAACTCGAGTAATTTGTTTTTTTCGAAATAAGAACTACATATGTATGTTCCCCTTTATTTATATAATTTTTTTTTTAAGATTTTCGTTTAAATTAGTACAACTTAATTTTTTACATGGATATGTTTATAAAAATTATTTAAGCGTTAGCTACGATTTTTCTGAAGAATGAAATGAGAAGTCATTAATGGTTCTTAAGTTAAAGCTGAAAAATCAAATTAATATAAAAGATCACAAAAAAAAGTTTGGACTGAGAACAAACCCTTTCGATGTTTTACTATACTGGCCTAGTACTTGTACCGTGACTATCTCAGCCCCCCCTAGCATGGCTGTTGCACTCTGTTATTGTTTAAACCGACTTTAAATACATATTTAAAATTAACAAGAAAATTATAGTCGATTATGCGATGCCCTAAACCATGCGTTTAAAAAAAGCGTCTTAGGACCAACTATTTGGGTAGTTAGGTCCAACTATTTGGGATGCTATATTTTCTATATTTATATGAGGACCAGGTCGAAAAATGCAGTGATCCTGACCATATTTGGTATTCACTTTTTTTTTTTGCAAAAACACATATAAACCAAATTTGAGAAATACCTGCGTAATACTTGTGATAGATTTAAGTTAAGATCGGGAAGCCACTCAAAGCTCTAAAATTACTGGTTATAATATTTAACAGCTGCATCAAACTCAACTATTTCCCAAACCATTTCAAAAACGCTAAGGTTATAGCTATCAACAAACCTAGTAAGCCAAAAAATAACCCAAATAGCTATAGACCTATTAGTTTATTAAGTAACTTAGGTAAAATATTTGAAAAAATACTACATTCCCGTCTTAGTGAATTTGTAACGTCCAATTCTATTGTTGCCAAAGAACAATTTGGATTTAAAAAAGGGCATAGCACTACGCACCAAATAAACAAAATTAAAAATCAAATAATTACAAATAAAAACAATAAACGTTCAACGGGTCTAATATTGTTAGATATTGAAAAAGCGTTTGACACCATTTGGCATAATGGCCTAGTACTTAAACTTCTTGATGCAAATATACCAAAATATTTATGCAAACTTATTTCAGATTTCATTCACGGCAGAAACTTTAAAGTTTCGATTAATAATGAAATATCATCTCCAAAAACCATCACAAAAACTACGCAGATGATACTGCGTTAATTTCTTCAAACAAACTTACAAGTGCACTCCTGAAGAAAATGGAAAAGGGACTTGTAAATTGCAGTAAATATTTTCACAAATGGAAAATCAAAATTAATCCAAACAAGACCCAAGCAATTATTTTTCCGTTCAACAAATCTCTCAAAAGACTGCTGACGTCATCTTCATATTGGAAATAATACCAAAAATGTACTTAATCGTGTCAAATATCTCGGAGTTGTCTTGGACAAAAAGCTTACTTTTAAACAACATATTATGGCTACGTGTCAAAAAGCTATAAAATCATTTAAAGCATTATGGCCACTACTAAATAGAAGGTCATTTCTAAACCCCAAAAACAAAAATCTACTCTTCAAAAGTGTTATAAGGCCGATATTAACATACGCGTGTCCTATTTGGAGTGACGCTGCCAACTGCCACCTAAAACGCTTACAAATTATACAAAACAAATGTCTTAAAATGATAAATAAAAAGCCCTGGAGGTATCCTACAAATCTTCTTCATGAAGAAACAGGTTATGAAAAAATTATCGATTTCATAACAAGGATTAATAACAATTACTTTGCCAAAATTGAAAATTCCTCTTACCCACTGATAAGAGAATGTAGAGAAATAACGTAAAATTAAAAAGAAATCACCAAATTGAAAATTATGTGCTTATAGAGGTCTATTATTTCTAATAAACCTCCTATAAGCACATAAATATTTTCAGATAGTATTTGAATTTATTAAATCATATAAAGGTTTTTTCCTCCCATTTTCCTTTAAAAATAATCAAAAAATAATATAAAAACTATTTAATATCTTTAGATCCTATGTATTATTTGTTGCAATATCTATATGTAAAGATAAGATCTCAAATGTAAATATCAAAATTTGTTAAAATATGTAAATAAAGGAAGAATATTTAATTGAAATTGAAAATTCTGAAGAATGAAATGAGAAGTCATTAATGGTTCCTAAGTTAAAGCTGAAAAATCAAATTAATATAGTAGATCACAAAAAAAGTTTGGACTGAGAACAAACCCTTTGGATGTTTTACTATACTGGCCTAGTACTTGTACCGTGACTATCTCAGCCCCCCTAGCATGGCTGTTGCACTCTGTTATTGTTTAAACCGACTTTAAATACATATTTAAAATTAACAAGTAAGAAAATTTTAGTCGATTATGCGATGCCCTAAACCATGCGTTTAAAAAAAGCGTCTTAGGACCAACTATTTGGGTAGTTAGGTCCAACTATTTGGGATGCTATATTTTCTATATTTATATGAGGACTAGGTCGAAAAATGCACTGATCCTGACCATATTTGGTAAAGTCACTTCTCTTTTTTTGCAAAAACACGTATAAACCAAATTTGAGAAATACCTGCGTAATACTTGTGATAGATTTAAGTTAAGATCGGGAAGCAGCATACACAAATCCAATTTGAACGAGATCTATATGATAATTTCGATCTCATGGCAATTTAAGTCGGTCATTTGTATGTGGACAGGTCCGAACATGCACCGATTTTTACTAATTTCAATGGCATTCGTCCTATGGCCGATAAAATCTTATATACCAAATTTCACCAAAATATATTCATATTTGCGATCTGTAGTTTGATTACAAAGTTTACATGGACACACAGACGGGCAGACAGACGGATGGATGGACATCGTTAAATGGACTCAGAAAGTAATTCTGAAAGTAATCGGTATAATTAATTATAGGTCAAAAATTTTTGGTAGTTACAAATATCTGTACAGTCATTATACCCTAACTACATAGTGGTATTGGGTTTAAAAACTACATTGCAAATTTTACCAAATTGTAATAATTTTCTTACATAAGTAATTTTTCTAACGTATGGCCGAAAACTTATTTAATTAAGTTATTTAAGACTTTGCAAAAACATAACTAGAAAATTTTATTTTTTTTGTAACTTGTTACCTTAATATGTTGAATAAGTTGTGCATAAACTTCTAAAGTTGTATTTAGTACTAATAACATCGGTAACAAATATACTTCTTTTGCATTTACCTTATCCTTAAAATTGGTTTTGCAAATGGATGGCTTAAATTTTAATTAATTGCACAAAATTGAGTTTATTTTCTGATCCCAATTAAGTTTCTTAAAAATTCAAACTATTTTATAGTTTTTTCCGAAATTTAAAAAATATATATATAAACTGCCTTATCGACAAATTGTCTTTCTGCTACTATTTGGTTTATTTATTAAATAAACCAGGAAGTTATCGAAAGTTTAAATTCGATATCTATCTGTTAGCTCTACTTCCTAACAATTCTTAACACATGGCATCACTACATAGTTAATGTCACACACAAGAGCTACTAAACTTTAGTATTTTCCAATTGGTTATTATTATTTTATTATTACTATAGTTTCATTCATTGCAATATATGGAAATAATCAAGGTTCTGTATTAAACAAGGAAGGATAATAAATTCAACAAAATTTTAGAATCTCAATAATATTAGGAAAGTAAAGTGTAAATAAGATGCCTGTAAGAAAGTATCGACATGAAACTCGAGAAGTAAATTGTTGCATGAAATATGTATTGTTTATTTGCAATACACTCTTATGGGTAAGTGTGTGATTGTGTGTGTTAAGCCATTTGTGGTGGCTGGCTGTGGTATAGATAAATAACTGCAAAATCTCAATGGATGTAATGCGAAATTCTTTAACGTTTTTTTTTAACAGATGACTGGCTTAATTGTATTGGCAGCTGGCATATGGGCTTGGAATGAAAAGGACACTTTTAGTAATTTGAATAAATTAACGTTACTGGTGTTGGATCCAGCATTTGTATTGATTTGCATTGGTAGTTGTGCGTTTTTAATTGGTTTTACGGGGAGTGTAGGAGCTCTAAGAGAAAACACTTGTTTGCTGGCTACAGTAAGTGTAAACAATAAAAGATTTTTTATTTGATTTGTCATATTAACGTTAATATACATGTTTGTTTGTTTTTGTTGTTTTTTCTCTTTAGTTTATCATACTGGTTTTTGTTCTATTAGTGGCTGAAATTTGTTTTGGCATTATGTATGTCGTACTCAAGGACAAAGGTTGGGTATGTGTCATTTAATATGTTAGCTTTACTTTATCTTATTTATCATTCGTTTATGTTTCGTTTTTGCTTTATCTACGTTTAGATAAAAGATCAAGCTACTGAGGGCTTACGTGCTTTTATCATACACTATCGTGAAGATCCCGATCAACAAAATCTCATCGATTGGATTCAAGAAGATTGGCTACAATGTTGTGGCATTGATGGACCCAAAGATTGGGATAGTAATAACTATTTTAATTGTTCTTCTTATGCCATTGGCAGTCGCGAAGCATGTGGTGTTCCATTTTCGTGTTGTCGCCGTCAAACACACGAGTTAATAAAGAATAAACAATGTGGTTATGATGTACGCAAAGAGGGCTATGTAAGTATTATTTTTGTCTTATATATTGTTTATATATGTGGTTTTATATGTTTATTATCTATGTATGGTGTAATTATAATGATAAAAAAGTTTTGAAAATGAACAAATCGTAATTTCTTTGCTTACTTCAATTTTGACCGGAGTATTTATTTTTGGGCAATATAACATATTGTTTTAATATTGTCAACGAAAGCATTGCTAAGCTGATAACTACTACGACGGAGATAAATTAAAACTAATTTTTTTACTATTCACACCGCTGCGCAGAGGGTATATATCAGTTTGTCAATCCGTTTGTAACGCATCGAAAAAAATTCTCTACCAGAGAATTGGATTTAGCGATGACCGTCTGTCCGTCTGTCTGTGGAAATACGATCATCTTCTCTCAATAACTAAATTATATCCTTCGTTGCTGCATAATATTATTCTAAAATCATCAAATTCGGCACAATAGATCAAGAGATATGAATGAAAATGTAAACAAAACTTGAAAAAATAAAAAGTACTATTTTTTCGTTTCTTAAAGCACATTTTTTTTTTCCAAAAGGTTCCCTTTTTTAGAAAGTATATTTTAAAAGTTACTCTTTTTATATTTACAAGTGGGGGACCTCTTTTTTTGAAAACGGTACCCTTTTTTTTTTAAAAAAGTATCCTTCTTTTTAAAGAAACTTTTTTAAAAAGATACTTCCTTTTTTAAAAAAGTACTTTTTCTGAATGTACTTTTTCTTAAGAAAGTATCTTTTTTAAAAAAATTTACCTCTTTTACATGTTTTTTAAATTACCTATTCTTAAAAATTACATTTTCTTGAAGGAGTACCTTTTTTTAATTAAGTAATTTTTAAGTACATTCTTTTAAATAATTAACTTTTTTAGAAAAGTACATTTGCCTGAAAAATTGCCTTTTTTAAAGTACCTTTTCTCAAAAAAAAAAACAGTAAATTTACATTTTCTTAACATAACCTCTTAATTTAAAAAGTACCTTTTCTTAATAAATTTTTGTTTTAAAAAATTATATATTCTTAAAAAAATAAATTTTTTAAAAAAGTAGTTTTTCTTTAAATATAAGATTTTCTTAAATAATCAAATTTTTTTTAAAGTATCAATGATTCGGCATAACCAAAATTAACACTTTTCTTAATAAATTTTTGTTTTAAAAAATTATATATTCTTAAAAAGTAAATTTTTTAAAAAAGTAGTTTTTCTTTAAATATAAGATTTTCTTAAATAATCAAATTTTTTTAAAGTATCAATGATTAGGCATAACCAAAATTAACACTTTTGTTTGTAATATTGAGTTTAAAACGCAGGTGGAGGGTATCAAAGATACGGCACAACCGAATTTAATACTTTTGCTTGTTTAAAATAAAATTTTAAATTCAAATTCAATTAAAAAACGTTACTTTTCTATTCAAATGAAAATAAATATAATTATTTTCCAGAAAATTTAAAACCAACAAATATTTAACACATTAATTTTAATAATAATAATAATATTTAATTTTACATAATTGAGAATTATCTAGTTCTCTGATGGAGGTATTTAGAATTATATATAAAAATTATGCCAACGAATGTCAAATGAGATATACCGAAATTGTGGATTTTTTTATTTCGGGATTTTCAAATAATATTGTTTTCATTTCTAAATTTAAAATGAAAAAGAACCATTTATCTGTTCTTTTAATACATATTTGTTTAAATCCAAATATTTAATCTGATATATATGCATGATTCGTATAAAAACGGAATGCAAAATATTAATCTCACGTTTAAAAATATTTTTGATTTAGACCATTATATTATATCGCATAAAATTGACATATTAGATGAAGTTTTAGAAGAAAACTCTCATATTTCCATTGTACAAAATAAAACTATGCTACGATAAAAGTCCAGTATGTCCAGTCGAAAATAACTAACAAATCTAAAAGGAATAGATATAGGTAATTAATTTTGTACCAAAAATTTCCACACTACATGCACGCTACATGTATTTTCATCTTCAGAAAATTAAAAATACGTCACTCTTTGCGTTGTTTTTTTTTTTTTTTTTTGAATAAATTATTATGTTAAATAGGAATTAAATTTGTTTTTTGTTATGGCACGGTGTTATTATACCCTCCACACCTCAGTGGCAGAGGGTACACATAGGTTTGTCATTCCGTTTGTAACGCATCGAAATAAATTCCGGAGACCCCAAAACCATATATTTTTTTGATCAATATAATAAGGGCAGTTGATTTAGCGATGACCGTCTGTACGTCTGTCTGTGGAAATCACGATCACGCCGTCAATATCTAAGCTAGACCGTTCGTTTTTTTTTTTATAATTTATTATTATTAGTAGTATTTAAATACTTTTAAATGACATTTCATATTAATTAACAAATATTATCATATATTCTGATTAAAAGTTAACATTTTTAATAAAATTTACAGTTTTCTTTCTAAAAAGATTTATATTAATTTCGTTCTTGACATCATTCGGCATCATGTTGTAAAGATTTAATCCTTTGTAAAATAAAGATTTTTGTATTGCTGTTGTATCTGCTCTCTGTGTTCTAAAGTCTAAGGCATTCCTAAGGTTATAGGGTTGAACATCTCCTACATATCTAATTTGTTCGATCAAGTAATCTGGTGCTCTTCCCATCTTCATTTTTTGGATAAAGAATATTGTATTAAGTTGCAGCCTTTGTTGGATGTTTAGCCATTTCAGTGCGTCTAACATATATCTTATTGAAGTAAACCGATTGCATTTTAAAATTGAGCGCATAGCCTTATTTAGTAGTTTTTGCAGCCTCGTTATTTGTTGGTCTGAACAGCATGTAAATAATATGGTTGACCCATACTCAAAATGAGGTTTTATGGTATTGTTATATATATTAATTGCGGTTATTATTGTCACCCTGTTTCTTAAACGTTTAAAAACCCCGATTTTCTTGCCAATTTTCTTACATATGTATTCGACATGATCTTTAAAGTTTAAATCTTTGTCAATCAAGAAACCCAAATATTTTATATTATTCACTTTTTCTATTATTACATTATTTATTTTGAATGTTATGTTTGTGTTCATATTGATTTCCATTAATTTAGTTTTGTTTTCGTTAAGTTTTAATTTATTAATTTTTAGCCATTTATTAATATTATCTACATCATTTTTCAAATTTTCATGACATATTTCCTCCGTTGCTGCTTCTGTGAAAATCAAAGTATCGTCCGCATATAGTACAGCTTCGCATTTCTCTAATGTATTTTCAATATTGTTTATATATAAAACAAATAGTAGAGCTCCTAAAATCGAGCCTTGTGGTACTCCAAAATCATTTTCTATTGCATTGGATATTTCATTATTAACATTTGTTAATTGTCTACGATTTGTTAAATATGACTGAAACCATTTTACCTCTGTATCTTCAATACCGTATTTAGCTAATTTCTTCAATAGGATGTCCCTATCTATCGTTTCAAAAGCTCTTTTAAAATCAAGGAAAATCGCTAATATTTTCTTTTTTTTTCTTTTTACATTTCCATCTGTTTATGACATAATTTACTGCTGTTTCACATGAATAATTTCTTCTAAAGCCTGATTGATATTTTGATAATAACCTGTGTTGTTCCATGTATTCTTCCAATTGATTTTTAACTATTTTTTCAATGACTTTTTCACATGTTTTTAAGGTGTTAATTGGTCGATATTCTTCACATTTTAATGTATTTTTTACTTTTTCAATAGGAAAAATCATCGATTCTTTCCAATTATTTGGGAATACGCCAGTCTCTAGTGATTTATTTATAATATTTAATATAATATTACCTGTTCTGTCCCAGTTATCTAGAATTATGTCACTTGATAGTTTGTTATAATCAGGGTTTTTGTTAATGCTTTTAAAAATAATCTTTAGTTCTTGTAAATGTATTGCACGGAATTTAAATTTAAAGTTTATCACAGGTATTTGATTTTCAATTTTCAGTTTTTGCTTTATAGATATTTCTAATTATTTTATAACTATTCCAAGCGTCAATTGTATTTACTGTAATTGCATTTTGATACTTAAAGACTTTTTCTCTTTTTAATGATTTGAGTTCGTTGTTAAACCACTTGTTTTTACTTTTTTCAGTTATTTTTTTCTTAATAGTAAATTTTTTTATTGTGTTTTCAAGGCAGTTATCAAAATGGTGTACATATTCGTTTAAATCATTTATTTCATCATAATTTAATATTGCACTTATTTCATTTTTGAAGCTGTTTTTATTGTATTTGAAAATATTTATTTCTTTATTATTATTTTGCTTCATATTTTCACACTCGATAAAGATGTCAATGGATTCATGATCAGATATTTTATTATTTATATTATTTTTTGCCGTAATAGTTTCATTATTTGTTATTATATAGTCAATTAATGTTTTCGAGTTTTTTGTTATTCTAGTATATTCTTTCATTACATGTTTTAGTCCATTATCATTAAGAATGCTTTCCAATCTGCTTGTATAAAAATCATTTTTCCAGTCAATGTTAAAATCTCCAGCTATTAAGATACCACAGTTTGTTTCACATATTTCTTCTAAAAAAGCTTGAAAAGTATCACAGAATTCTGATTTTGAACTACTTGGTGACCTATATATTATTATTATTATTATTATTGATGTTTTTTCATATTTCGCCATATACGCGCTAATCCAGTGTTTTGTGTCTTTAATGTTATTTTTGCTATTTTTTGTATGCCAATGTTTTTTGAAATAAACTATTACTCCCCCAGTTCTAGATGAATTCGATAAGGTGCTATAATGCTCGTATTGGTCTATTTCAATTTCACTTTCATCAATTTCATCAGTTTGATGCGTTTCTGTTAAAATTATGAACTCAGGTTTATTAATTGCTACTATTATTTCTAATTTGTTGAAGTTATTAATCAAGCCTTGAATGTTTGTGTATATACCATGAATCTGGTTTGGTTGCTAGATTGATAAACCCATCCTTCTCTTTCAAAGATTCAATTTATTTTGATACACCGGACACTCCCGGTTATTGGTGACATGATTCTCATCAAGTCCTAAATTTAGTCTTTTATTCTCTTTCATGCAATTAATACATTTCATGATTACTTCAGAATTACAATCTTTACCTCTGTGGTTTCCATGGCATTTGTAGCATACATTTTCATTCTTACAGTCCGACGCTTTATGGTTATATCCTTGGCATTTGAAACATTGCATAATGTCCGTACCATCAAAAACCCTACATCTGTCCCATCCTAAATTAAGCTTTTGACCTGTTATTATTTTCGGATACGATTCATTGTCTATTTTCAATTTTGCATTAAATATTGTTCTAATATATCTTTTTGTTTCATATATTTTAATAACGTCTATCTTGCTATTTTTAGTATTTCGTTCTGTTTTTTTAATTTTTCTATTAATTCTTTATCAGACATTTTAAAGTTTAAGTCAGTGATTACAATTTGCATATCAACATCTTTTGGGATTTTTATTTCATAATCTTCACTAATTTCACCTTGTATCGCCTTTTTAATTTTTTCCCCTTCTTCTATATTTTCACTCTGGATCACAACCGTTCCGTTTTTTCTGCTTTCAATATTTGTAATTTTAAAATTGATTGGATCAACTTTTTTATTTAATTCAGCTTTTGTTTTTTCTATACTTTGTTTCTCCTTTGGTTTAACAATTAAGGGGACATTTTTCGATAAATCTGGCATCGTTTTCAAAGATTGCGCGTATGACATTTTTGTTGTTTTTACGTTTGTGTCTTTTATAACCTTCTTTATTTCGTTGCACATTTTGTTATTATTTTTTTCGATGGTATCGCGTATATCTTTGTTATTATTTTCAACTTTGTTTATGTTTCCATATAGGATTTTCACTTCTTGTACATTTTTTTCACATAATTTCTGTATATTATCCATCTTTTTGAATCTCGCGTCATAGCGACTTTCTATTGCTTCCAATAGTGATTTAATTTCACATTCATTTTTCCTTAGTGAACTTTCAAATTCATGTTTATATTCTAACAAAGATTGTTTATTTTTATCAACACTATTTTGAATTTCTCTTACAACAAGATCTACATTTTGAATATATAGCATACAATCGTTGCAGATATATCGTACAAAATTGTCTTCATCAATAATATTTGCCGAATATTGGTCTATGCCAGCACATTTTTTGTAAAGTGATACACTTTACCACATACTCCATTGCATCGTATGCCACTTTCACCTCTTATTGCTAACTTGCATTTACTGCATTCAGCCATATCATAAGTGATATTAACAAATTTGTTGCTTCCGAAAAGAAAATTCAACTTTTTTGTTAATATTTTATTTGCCACTTTATTAATATATAACGTTTATGTTTTTAAATAGTCACTATCTATTTTTTGAGCACTTTATTATTATTATTTTATTTATTTAATCAGAGCTTTGATATTTTGCTTGTTATTAATTACCAGATTTGTATAAAATCGTTTATTGACATCCCAAAGGAGTTGCTATTTAAAGTCGTCAAAATCGTGTAAAGGGATCACGATTTATGAATGAAACTTTGAAAAAACTCTTGAAAAAATAAAATTTTTCAGTGTGTTTGTTGTTTTTCTTCACATATGTTGTAATTCTTCTTATTGTTAAAGTCATTGCATATTTTACATATTTTATCGTTAAAAATTTAAAATTAATAAAAATTCAAAATAAAATTAAATATTAAAAATTAAAGATTAAAAATGCAAAATGAACAAGTAAGAAAATTATAGTCGGTCTAGACCGACTATACGTTTATACCATGCGTTTAGAGACCCTATCTCCTAGGCCCAACTAATTGGATACAGAAAATAAGCATAAACCAATTTTGAGTGGCATTTTTATTAATTTTTTTGTCCGTAGATATGAAAAAGTTCATATCGGATGCTGTGTCTATATGGGGACTAGGTCCAAAAATGGACCGATCTTGACCATGGTTCATAAAGTCTCTTGTATTTTGGGAAAATATATACAAACAAAATTTGAGATCAATCAGTGCAATATTTTTGTTTTTTCATAGATTTAAGTGAAGATCGGGAAGCAGCTCTATATGGGGCCTATGACTAAGAGTTGTCCCATAGGGATCGTTTTAGGACTATTCATTAATGGATGTAATAAACACATACAAACCCAATTTGACTAAGATCTATACGACAATTTGGATCTTATGTTAATTTATGTCGATTTTATAGGGGTCATTTGTATGGGGGCTAGGTCTGAACATGGACCGATTCTCACCAATTTCAATAGCGTTCATCCCATGGCCGATAAAAGATCAAATACCAAATTTCATCAAAATATATTCATATTTGCGACCTGCAGTTTGATTACAAGCTTTACATGGACACTCAGACGGACGGACGGACATTGTTGAATCAACTCAAAAAGTGATTCTGTTTCGATCGGTATAATTAAAGATGGGTCTAGGTCAAATATTTTTGGTTGTTACAAACAGCAGCACAAAGTCATTATACCCAAACCACATAGTGGTATAGGGTATAAAAATGAAAACTGAAAAATGAAAAATAAAAATTAAAAAAGAAAAATGAAGTTGGAGTCGGATTCAGCACGTCCAAGAACTTTAGAAAAGTATAATTTGAACTCAGGGTAAGATTGTAAGGAAAACAAACCAAACTAAGTAATTTTAAAGTATGATTATTTGCCCGAGATATCCAAATATGAACATCAAAAAATATGTTTTTTCATTTTTAGATTAATATTTCGTGAATAACTAATGTGAAGGAAAAAGTGTGAGCTCGGATTCTGTTTCAGCGCACCTATGTGATGAGGGTATAAGGAGTTTTTGTTGATTTTTGTAACTACCAAAAATATTTGAGCTAAACATAAGATCCATATTATCATATATATCCCGGTCTAATTTAAATTATGTGTGTTTATTACACCCTTGAATTAGTAGTAAAAACAAGTAAGAGTGTTAAATTCGGCTGTGCCGAATCTTTTATACCCTCCACCTCAGTTTGAGTATTGATAATAAATGTAAACAAAATATTGGAAAAATATGCATGCGTTTTCTATATGCATGCGTTTCCGGTTATATGACATAACTTCTCGTTTAATTTAGTTTTTGCTAATTAAATAGCTCGCCCTAACCTCCATTGCAAAGGTAATGGTTGTGTAGGGTGGCTATATGCATTAAATCGTGCTTTTTTGGCTTTTAACTGGCCAAATATTTCTTTATTGCGGCCATATATGAAAAAAAAGATTAATTCGTGAATGCACTGAAAAGCTTAATAAGGATCTCAATATAATATTTGAATGGGCTTCTTCAAATGGACTTTACTTAAATCCAAAAAAATCAAAATGTTTAGTTATAACTCAAAGAAATCAAACCATCCCTATAGATATTCCAGTATCATTAGATAATCAGAATATTGAAATTGTGGAATCTGCTAGGAATCTGGGAATCATTTTTAATAAATCGCTAACGTGGAACAATCAGATTAATTCTGCATCTGGAAAAATATTTATAATGCTAAGAACGTTGTACCCTATACAACATCTTACACCTTTAAACATTCGTGTGCTTCTCGCGAAAACTTTCATTATGCCGTAGTTACTATATGATTGTGAGATATTTGCTTTTTGTGATTCAGAAAGTAAAAGGGGATTATTTGTAGCTTACAATGAGATCCTACGTTATGTGTATGGTATAAAGAGATATGATGGACCTTCTCTATATTCTAAGTCTCTGTACGGAGTTGACCTCGTGGCCTAAATAAAAATAAGATAATTAATTCTACTTCACAAAGTAATATACACCAAAGAATCATCTTATTTATTTGAACGCCTTCAATTTGCACGATCCAATAGAGGAAATAATCTTATTCAATTACGATATCGAACATTAATCTCTAGTTGGTAATTTTTTATAAATACCATATGTCTGTGGAACTCGTTACCCAACAATTTACAAATAACAGACAACGCTTTACAATTTAAAAATGAATTGTTTAAAAATGATTTGGTCTCTAATTTTCAACTTTCTTAATTATTGTTTCATTTGTGATTATATTATATATTCTATACTATCCCATTATGTATTAATGTATGTGATATCCACATTTAATAAATAAATAAATATAGGTCGGATCGAGTAACAAAATAATAACCGAAAAAAGCTCTCTCAACTTTTTTTTCAAAAAAATATTGCCATATTTGGAAAACATAGAGAATAAATTTGTAATAATAAATAATTAAATTAGGGATGCCAAACGCAAAAAACCAAATATCACAAAAATTTTAAATAAAATAATTTGTTATCTTTATTTTCTGAAGAACTTCAAATATTCATCCAAAAAAAATTGTTAAAATTTATATATAAATAACATTCTCATCAAATTGCGTTTATTTATGTAACAATTTTTATGTTCGCAATTCTTAAATATCATTTGAGGTTTTATAAAATTCATTGAATTTAAATTAATGTTTTCTGTAGTATGATTCTGTAAATTTCAACGATCCGACAATGTCAAAATATATCGACAGCTATTGTTGTTTGCACTAAGGATTAAGTGATTCATTAAGTACATACATCTTAACGACAGTCGACAAATCTATTTTTCTATTTATTTAAATTGTAAACGAGTGGCACCTCTGTCAAAATAAGCGAAAAACACAAAGAAGAATAGAAAAAACAAATTACTTCGTGTTTGACAGGATGATTTCTGTTTATTTATTTGAAAAAGAAATAATGAATTGAAAATGCTATTTAATTTTTTTATTTATATAAAAAAGTTTTTTAATAGAAGCAAAATATTTTCAATATTTTATGATTTTTATTTATGTATGACGACATTTCAACCTAAAGTTTAAGTTTTTATCGATTGAATAAACAACACAAAAATGGTTGTCGTTTAGATAACAACAACAGCTGACTTTAACAATAGCGAATATCGTTTAAAAATTTTACTGATAATTTTGCTTTTCTTTTTTTAACGATTCGACTATCGTTAAAAGAAGTTACTGAAAAGCTATCAATTTCTCCTGAATGCCAATATTTTTTTTAATGTAAACATTTTTTAAATGTAAACATATTTGGTTTTTTTTTTTGGAATTTGATGCAATTGATGTCTTCTAAATTTAAAATTATTATTTCCGACGTTTTGATATGATTTCCTGAAATTCAATTAATATTTTATAATTTATAATTGGAAATTTTAATTCCAGTTTTTAGAATTGATATTTTCTAAAATTTGAATGGAAAATTTAAAAAGTGCAATTTTGTATTTATGTGAATAATACTGCTTTAGTAATTATAAACAATTTTTAAAAAATTAGATGTAATCGCAATCAGATATTTTGTAGGTAAAGCAGAATAATAATCCTATATAACTATGTATGTAGAACTGTTTTGAAAGCAAAGAACTCATTGATGAACTCGGTATAGGTGCTATTACACGAAGTGTTTTTTTACATATGTACTGTCACTTTTTTATCCATATGAAATTCCTCATGTCTGTCAAAATTGTCTTTTACATACGATTCATAATTTTCGCTAACACACGTGCATATCCATTTCCGTATGACATAACCTCTAAATGTAAACAACAGCTGATTTAATTTTTGAATTTAAAAAAATTTATTGTTAAAAAAAAATTTAATATATTTTTTAATTGTTAAATAATACTAAACAATTTATTTTTCTTTCAATATTAATCTTTAAAATTTACTCTGTTTTTCTTTCGCCACAAGCAGTGTTGTGTTTTCATATGTTTGTCATGCAAAAATAGAACCTGTTCTAATTGGAAAATGTACATGTGACTTTCCTCATGTATTGTACATAAACAATGTTTCATATGTATCACCGATGTGTACAACTTTTGTTGTGGGAAAATTTGACAGTACATATGTAAAAAACACATCATGTAATAGCACCTTAACTCTATTTTGTAAAGACAACAAAAAATTAGTATGTCAAACTTATGTTCATATTTGTAAAAGAATAATGAAAAAACGTATGAAATAATAAAAGACCAGCCCGTGTATACTCTTAATATTGTTCTGTATGATATCTATTTGAAACTATTGACATTCATGTTAAAATAGAAATAACTATTGCAAAGCTAATTAGAACAAAAATTGTGGTGCCATCTACTGTGGCATAGTCACGCTGAGCAAAATGAAGTGACACTCTGTTAATGCAAAATAAATGTATTTTCCCCACAACAAAATATTGCAGAATTTTATCTAAATAAAATAATATACCGATTTATTTCTAACATGCAGTTATTATGGATATACATATATAGAATATATAGAATATAGAATATATATACATATATAGAATATATATACATATATAGAATATATGTATATTATGTATATTATGTATATTATTTGTATTATTTAATATGTGTGTGTATGTATATGTAAATATTACACACAAAAAATACAACATCAAACGTTATTTTTGTGTTTTTCTCTTTAAATAAATTAATATATACAATTTTTTTTTGCCAAATTTACATTGTTTTTTTTTTATTAACAACTAGGTACATATTTTAGCATTATTTGCTTTAGATGCTGGTGAATTTTTACTCCCTTTATATTAACTCGTAGTGTCTGCTTGTCGAAAAAATTTTGGATCGATTTCGATCTGAAACTTTGCAGGCAGGCTCGTGGCGATGACAGAAATGATCTAGTAAATTTTTTTAGTGATGCCAAAACAATGGAAACTTTTAAAATTTTCTACCAGAGTTGATAAAAACATGTACAAAGGGTTAGTTTTTATTATATTATTACCACAACGACCACAAACACAACAAGTCCATCTATGACAACATTACAACATTTAGAATAACAACAAGAACAATATAGAAACATATTTTTCATTTTTTTTTTACTTTTTCAGAGATTTCCCTGGACCTGTTCCACCGATTTTAATGATTTTTGAAATAGAAATCTTCCCATGAATTTGTTGAATCATTCTCACTAAAAATAATCACCTTAGCTATCCTATTGAGGACGTGATCGTGACAAGAACAACATAGAAAATTATATTTTTTCAAGACTTTTTTTAGTTCAGACGGACATCGCTATATCAACTCCGGTTGTTATAAGGATCACAAATATATATATTTTATGGGGTCCAAATTTTTTTTTCTAATTATTACAAACGGAATGCCAAACTTATATATACCCTCTGCACACTGGAGTGGAGGGTATAAAAACTGTGTAGGACAATTCTTAGCCACAGACCCCACATAAAGTTATCAATCCATTTTTAGATCTAGTTTCCATCCCATCTGTTAAAAATTTTAACTTATTTGCAGGACACAAAAATATGAATCAATCAACACATAAATTTTAAAATTTTCGACCTAAAAAGCTATCGTATAGTCGGACTAAAACGATTAAAATGTTCTTGCTGTTTCTAGAAGAATTAAAAAAAAACATATTAAATGCATTAATCTATAATATTAATATGATAGGCGATTTCTTGTGACCGCTGTTTTGTTCTATCGTTTTATCCCGATTTTGACCAAACATATATTATTTGAAAGGTATTTCTTTTTACCCGATTTGCAGATTTACAGATTTTTAAATTTTTTCCTTTATTTTGCATTTATTGCATTTAAAATTGCTACTAACACATACCTAAAATTACACAATGCTATGTGTGTGTTTATTAAATTTGTTAATGTGTTTGTAATAAAAATGAGTTTGTTTTTGTGTTGATTTGTGAATTGGCTATATTGGATTAGCATAACTTTAGGGTCTTTATTTAATGAAAAAATAATATTTTCCTAGATTTTGCACTCCAATTTCGAGGGCTGGAATCTGCTAGTAATTATTTAATGCAACGAAATTTCTGAAATTTCTATAAATCTATAAATAATTTTTATATTTTTCAATTTCGTCGTCTTAAAAAAGCTTAATTGAATAAGAGTACATTAGTCGAGAAATTGTGCGATGAATTGGAAGATCCAAGTGTTTAATACGTACGTTTTTGAAAAACAACAAGCAAATTGAAATATTTTCAAAAAAAAAAAAAATATCAAGGAAATATGATAGTGACCAAATGAGAAATTGACAAAATTAAGGAGCAGGCCTACAAAAAAACGTATGCTTCGAAAATCGTACAAAAACTTAATCTTTGCCAAAAAAATCGAATATTAAATGGAAGAAATCTACAATAGCCGTCACTAAAACCAGTTCATAAAATGCGTAGAGTGAAAAATATCACATGCCATGGTTAACTGAGTCGCAAAATATAATATTTTCTGGCGAAAAATTATATCAATCTGGATACCACAGATGGGCACAGTCATTATTTGCGGAGACAAAACGCTTCTAAACGTGGGCTTAACGTAGTATTATAGCTTAGCTCCGTTTTAGCTACTACTATTATTTTGTCTTCTAACAGGATGACGGAAGTATCAATGTCTCCAAGATTACAACAATCCTTCTATCATAGACTTCAGTCACAATTCTAGACTGGGACGCTAGAAGTCTGGTGGGAAATGTTGTCAAGAACTGTTTTGGCTAGATATTGAGATTAGCACACTTCATTCAGATTCACTTTAAAACTTGTGGAATTATTAGCAATCCGAGCGTTCAATCTCATACCAAAAAGAGAATGAATATCAAAGCATTCATTATACAAATTTGTAGACAATTGAAATGGAATAGTTATAATTTTTTTTAAGAAGTGCGTTTATCTAAATTTCCATTTAATTTTAAAATTTTTTGTTTTTGTGTTTAGTTTTAAATATTAATATACATAAGTTCTTTATATTTTGAAATAAAAATTAAGTTTAAAGAACTTATATCCATTGTCAGCTAAATAAAATGAGAATAAAAATGACGATAAGCAATATATACAAAATCATACAAAAATAACGTGACCAACTGATTTGGTTCGAAAAGCTGAAAATATAAAAATTGCGAAAAATAGAGCTCCAACTTTTGTTTTGAAATACGGTAATTTTTTTCCATGAATTTTTCAGTGCAATATTTTTCCCGGAGAAACTAAATTAAAATGTATACAAATGTGAATACCAGAAAATTTGTTCAGAATCTAATAAAAATCAATATACTCTAACTCGCATTCGTCCATTTTTGCACGAAAAATGTTTTGATAATCCACTTATGCAGGTACCATTGCTTGAATTTAAGTCCGATAATCGGGGTCACAAGTGGATAAATATAAAACAATTCACGTTTTTTTGTTGGCAAAAAAACTTGTTTGGAATCTGGAAAAATCTTAATAAAAAAACAAAATAAAAAATCTAAATAAAATTAGGGAATACAGTGCACTCGGGAAAACGTCAACTAATTAAAACCGCGGGTGTTGACGTTTAAACAATTGTTGACGTTTACGAATGTAAAATTTTTAAATAAAAAACATCTGCTTTTAAAAGTTTTTATTAATTATAAACTAAAACCAAACATAAACAAATTCTGAAAGGAAACAAAAAAGGCATTCAACCTGACTAGAAACATAGAACACAACTAGAACCAAAAGAATTCATTTTAAATGAGATCATATTTTTAATTGTACTGCACACATATGCATTTAAAAAAAATCGGTTATTTTTTTCTGCTGTTTTTTTCTTTCCAACACTTGGAAGAGAGCCTTCTCTCTTAAACGTCTTAATACATTTAAGTCATTTTGCTCAACATTCTCGCATTGAGCCCAATCCAAAGCCCTGTTTAATATTTCGACGGCTTCGCTTGGTTTTATTGTCTGCACATTTGTATCTAAATCGTTCTCCTCATCATCGAGCACTTCTAACTCCTCAATTTCACACGAATTAGAAATATTATATGGAAAAATATCTCCATTCCACTCCTGAATGTATGATACTGTATAGTCAACCTAAAGAAAAAAATTAAAAATGACCTGTCGTGTTGTTGAAACAATTGCAAAATCGACAAACCTGAGGGTTTAGTTCATTAAGCAGATCAACTGCAAGCTCCATTTGTTGCTGAACTTCTGAGTTCATATTTTCTCTCAGTATGCTTAACGGAATATCTTCCTCCGGATCTGTCTCATTTTCCGTGAAACGTAAAACATTTTGCCAGCATTTTACCATTGTATCTTTGCTTTATTCCATGCGGATTCTAGAATTGTAATAGCATCCCTTAATGTAACACTTTTCATTGACTCTACTAGATCTAAATTTTTTGCCGCTACCATGGCTAAGAGGCTGTTTCTGTAGTACAGCTTCGTTATTTTGATTGCGTTCTGATCCATTGGTTGGATAAGTGGGGTAACATTTGGAGGAAAAAACATTGCAATTATGTTTCCATCTTCGGTTTTAAGCTCCATTTCACTTGGATGAGACGGAGCATTGTCGATTAGGAGGAGCGCTTTAACTGGCAAGTTCTTTTTTAAAAGAAAATCTGTTACCTAAAATTAGAAATTCTTAGCTACTGAAAATGATATTTTCTCTGCAGCACAAAAATACTAACATGCGGCACAAATGTTTTGCGAAACCAATTGCTAAAAATGGCTGATGTCATCCATGAGGACTTGGAACTTTTGTACTCAGTAGGGCAGTTGAAATTTTTGAAAACTCGTGGATTTTTTGCCTTCCCAATCACCAACAATTTAAGTTTATGACTTCCGGAAGCATTAGCACAACATAAAAAAGTGACTCGCTGTTTTTCAGTTTTTACGCCCGGAGCAGTCTTTTCGGTACTTGATACGTAAGACTTTTCTGGCAAAATTTTCCAAAACAATCCAGATTCATCAGCATTGTATAGCTGATCATGGGATAGACCCATTTCTTCAATTTTTTGCTTCAGCTTGACTTTAAATGGTTCGACAAGCGAAGGTTGTGAAGATAGCTTTTCCCCAGTTATTTTAAGCAGACGAACTCCAAACCTTTTTTTAAAACCCTGCAACCATCCATCACTTGCGTTGAACGAGCATTCTTTTTCTTTCAGTTGTAGATGGATCTCTTTAGCTTCTTCTTTGAGCGCTAATGCATTTACCGGATAATTCCTTTCTCTCTGCTTAACAAACCACTGGTACAGACGTTTCGCCATTTTCGGCAACTCTCGGTTTTTTGAGCTCATTTTGGTAATGTGATACTTACGAGAACAAAAAAGCAACTGAACATAAATAAAAAGATAATACGTGCAGTTGCAACTACTTTTCTACTCTACTTATAAGGGGAATCCCCAATTTCAGAAATGATTTCATAAAATAAATGTGTGTGTGTACAAATTTGTGTATTTTAACTGCTGCTAAATTCAAAATTTTGTTTTATTCAGAGTTGACGTTTTAGAGCTTTGTGGTTGGGTTGACGTTTTAGAGTAGGCAATGTAAAAAAAAGAGGGTTGACGTTTTGGGATGTTGACGTAAACGAGCGTTGACGTTTTCCCGAGTGCACTGTATATTATTTTTTAATTTTGGATTTTTTATATATAATATAATTCTGAAAACAGAATGGTTCCGCCAATTAAGGATATGTTGGTCAGGTTATACAGGTTATCTTTCACTATAAATAAAAGTTTAAATAACTATATATTCATAATATTAAAGTATTTATGTTCTAAATAAATAATTAAACTGCCGAATAAGCATTAAAAGCACATGGCACACGTTGGGAAGTAATTACAAAATACGCTGGCTGTTCCATTGATTTCACGTCTATACAAATTGATATGCAGATCACGAGTTTGAAATTTCTGAAAGAACAATTCTTATAATCTAATTAAATGAATTTCTTTTATACTTTTACTTTAATTAGTTTTTTTAATATTTTTTTTATATATATACAGTGAGTGACAATACAATGGCAACTTTTAACAAAATGCATTTTTGTCTTGAACAGTCAGACCAAAAAATTGGGTCATACAATTAAAAACTCTTTTATTAATTTAAAAATTCGCATGTTTTATTTATTTCAAAAAGAAAAAAAATATTAAGATAAAATAGCCTAACTTCAGAAAAAAGAAACAAAACTTAAAAGTATTCAAAACATTGGAAACCTGTACTATATAATAATTGAAAACTTTTCGTCTATTTTTGGTTTTAATATTTTGTTAAGTATCCACTATTTTTAGTACTGTTTTACAACGCCGTACAGTGGCGCCATTTGAGTTTTTCCGTTGCAAAAATCATAACTTTTTAACCAATTGAGTTAAAAGGCATAAAGTAGACAATTGTCCAACCTATGAAATAAGTCTGCTACGCCTTCTAGATGCTTACTTATGGGTTATAAAATTTTAAATTTATTAACGGAATAAAAAAAATCATGTTTATGTTAACTAAAAAACAAGATTTTTAACCATTTTATATTTTACTAGCAGATTCCAGTGCTCGAAATTCGAGTGCAATTTCTAGGCAGCTTTATTTTTCAACTTAGCCAATTCACAAACCAACACTTTTATGCTTTTTAATTATTATTGTGAATGAAGATAACAAACTCATTAACAAATTTAATAAACACACAATTAATTTTATGTATGTGTAATTTTATGTATGTGTTAGTAGCAACTTTAAATGCAATTTACTAAATAAGGGAAAAAAAAATTAAATATCTGTAAATCTGGTGAACAGCTAAAAAGAAATACCTTTCAAAAAATATGCGTTTGGTTAAAATCGGGATAAAACGGTAGAATAAAATATCGGTCACAAGAAATCGCCTAGCCTATTAATATTATAGATATGTTTCTTTTTCAAGTTTTTTATGTTATTAAATTATTATCCATAAAAAAATTAAGATTTTTCGAATTTATTTTTTTCAATAGACTAATCATTTCTGAACTATAATAATTATTGGATTCGAACTTTTTTTCGTGACTTCACATGCCGCATAGATGATATAAGTGGATTGGAAGTTACTACCAACATGTTGAAGTGGTCGTCATTTTGCCTCACCCTTGATGCTTTGAACGTATTCGAGCTTCTATATTTTTTATAAAATTTGTGGAGGACCCCTCAGCTTCATCGGAAAGCTCTCCAATTGGCAAAGACTGATATTTAATTATATATTTGCCATGCGACAATATTTTATGGACATACAGTTTTCGAAGAATATTCTCCATATTTTGTAGAATTAACGATTTCTTTTCAGTTTAAAACATTCAAGATCGTTCCCAATCTTTTATTTGATTTGATTGTTAATTCCAGTGATTCGAGTTACTGCCTCATCATTTTCAAAAAATCTCCGCGAAGTGTTTCCATCGTTTGAGTTCCCGTATCTCCACTTGGGGTAGTCTAGATTTAATTCAACTTCTTTGAAAAAAGCATCCTGTATTTGGTTCTTTCTGATCTTTTGCTTATCCTTATCTAATGTATTTGCATCAAAGTGTTCCTCACTTGAAATTCTCTTGCGGGCATGACAATGTTGAGGTTGTATTTGTCAGGTAATTTACGTGTTTTCCCGTAAATAAAAACACTTGGTAAATAGCGATTTACCATTGCGTCCCATTTACGATTTGCGTCTTTTTGCAAATCGGGCATGACAATTCTCTTGCGTCTTTTTGCAAATCGGGCATGACAATGTTGAGGTTGTATTTGTCAGGTAATTTACGGGTTTTCCCGTAAATAAAAACACTTGGTAAATAGCGATTTACCATTGCGTCCCATTTACTATTTGCGTCTTTTTGCAAATCGGGCATGACAATTCTCTTGCGTCTTTTTGCAAATCGGGCATGACAATGTTGAGGTTGTATTTGTCAGGTAATTTACGGGTTTTCCCGTAAATAAAAACACTTGGTAAATAGCGATTTACCTGGAGACACACAATGCAAAAAGTAAATTCTTTTTCTATAATATACTGAATAAATACATAAATCAATAGAAACAAAAAAAATTAAGATTAAGATTAAGTTACCTAGTTTTTCCCTATATTCTACCTGAAACTATACCTACTATATGATATCCACTGCCACTCTGAATTAACTGTCTCTATGAGATCTGTCTTGTTTGTGTAATTTCGTGTTCATATTTTTCGATCTACAATTCTCCATAGATTTTCAATAGAATTGAGAACTGCTAATTGGGCTGACCATTTCAAAAAACTAACTTCAATAGATTGTAGCCATTCGGTTATATCTTTGGAGATCTTTTAGGTCATGGTTATGTTGGAACTTTCATACCAGGGAGATACTTTCTCCGTGTATGGATACATTACGTCAGTTTCAGTTAGTCCTGTATCCAGTTTCAGTTAGTACATCTTTTACTACATGAATTACACCCCGTCCTTGGCCTGAAAAGCAATCCATATCATAAAATTGCCACCGCCAAACTTAAAAATTTTATTTCTATATTTTGGGTCTAGTCCTTTTCGCTTTAGTCGTCATACAAACGTTTTTCCATCATGGTCTCTTAAATTAAACTTGGACTCATCTGAAAAGAGAACAGTATGACCAATTCATGTGTTCTTTAGTTCTCTAATTTTTGAGATTATGGATTTTAACTTTTCAAAAAACTTTATTCTTCACATTATTTTATAATAATTAATTATAAGATTAAATCATTGAAAAATACAATTGTCTTTAAAAAACAATAGAAAGAAAACGTCAGACACTTTAAATATTTAAATAATGGTTTAGATTTTATACATTTTCTTTTGTACTATCTTCCATTTTTATTATTTTCATCAACTCTGGTACAGAAGTTGGAAAGTTGTCATTTTTTGTTTGTCATCAGCAAAAAAAAACTTTTTTTCGTTTATCTATTTTTATACCCTCCACACGTCAGTGGCAGAGGGTATATATAGGTTTGTCATTCCGTTTGTAACGCATCGAAAAACTAATTTCCGACCCCATAAAGTATATATATTCTTGATCCTTATCACAGCTCGAGTCGATATAGCGATGTCCATCTGTCCGTCTGTCTATTGAAATCACGCTCATTCACAAAAAGAGCCATCTAACTGAATAAGGCTACAATAATATCATTTGCCATAATTCCCAGCAGGCTGGTATTGAAAATGGGCTAAATCGGGCATCATCGTGATTAGAAACGAGCAAAAATATGTAGATACCTCTAAAAAAAACATAAAACCCAGTGTGTTTGTTGTAACAGTTTAGTGGATGAACATAATAATTGTACAACAACATAAAAAATGCCAAAAAAAATATGCATATATGTATATTAACAATACCAAGAATACAATAACATACCTCTTGTTAGTAGTATTGCCACATATGTTTTTTATCGTTATCACGTTATAATAAAAAAAAATCGCCAATATGAAAGAAAAACTGAAAACGAGAAATTGAAAATGAAAAATGGAAGATGAAAAATGGAAAATTAAAATAGAAAATGGAGAATGGAAAATGGAAAATGAAAAACAGAAAATGGAAAATGAAAATTGAAAAATGGAAAATGCAAAATGGAAAATGAAATTGAAAAATGGAAAATGAAAATTGAAAAATAAAAATGAAAATTGAAAAATGACTAATGGAAAATGGAAATTGATAATTGAAAAATGAAAAATGGAAAATGAAAATGAAAAATTAAAAATGGAAAATGAAAATTGAAAAATGAAAAATGGAAAATGGAAAACGAAAATTGAAAATTGAAAAATTAAAAATGGAAAACGGAAAATGAAAATTGAAAAATGAAAAATGGAAAACGCAAAATGGAAAATGGAAAATGAAAAATGAAAAATGGAAAATGAAGAATTAAAAATGGAAAATGAAAAATGGAAAATGAAAATTGAAAAATGGAAAATGCAAAATGGAAAATGGAAAATGAAATTGAAAAATGGAAAATGAAAATTGAAAAATAAAAATGAAAATTGAAAAATGACTAATGGAAAATGGAAATTGATAATTGAAAAATGAAAAATGGAAAATGAAAATGAAAAATTAAAAATGGAAAATGAAAATTGAAAAATGAAAAATGGAAAATGGAAAACGAAAATTGAAAATTGAAAAATTAAAAATGGAAAACGGAAAATGAAAATTGAAAAATGAAAAATGGAAAACGCAAAATGGAAAATGGAAAATGGAAAATGAAAAATGAAAAATGGAAAATGAAAAATTAAAAATGGAAAATGAAATTGAAAAATGGAAAATGCAAAATGGAAAATTGAAAATTGAAAAATGGAAAATGGAAAATGGAAAATGAAAATTGAAAATGGAAAATGAAAAATGGAAAATGAAAATTGAAAAATGGAAAATGAAAATTGAAAAATGAAATATGAAATATGTGAAATGTAAAACTGAAAATGAAAATTGAAAAAATGGAAAATGGAAAACGCAAAATGGAAAATGAAAATTGGAAAATGAAAAATTAAAAATGGAAAAAGAAAATTGAAAAATGGAAAATGTAAAATGGAAAATTGAAAATGAAAATTGAAAATTGAAAAATGGAAAATGGAAAATGAAAATTGAAAATTAAAAATTGAAAATTGAAAAATTGAAAATGGAAAATGAAAATTGAAAAATGGAAAATGAAAATTGAAAAATGAAATATGAAAAATGTAAAATGGAAAATGAAAATTGCAAAATGGAAAATGGAAAATGGAAAAATGGAAAATGGAAAATTAAAATTGAAAAATGAAAAATTATTAACGAAAAACGAAATATGGAAAATGGAAAATGAAAATTGAAAAATTAAGACGGAAAATGGAAAATGAAAAATAAAAAATGGAAATGGAAATTGAAAAATGAAAAAAAAAAAATGGAAAATGAAAAATGAAAACTCAAAAATGGAAACAGATAATTAAAAATGAAAAATGGAAAATGAAAGTTGAAAAATGAAAAATTAAAAATGGAAAATGATTATTGAAAATTAAAAAATGAAAAACGAAAATTGAAAAATTAAAAGTGGCAAATGGAAAATGAAAATTGAAAAATGAGTAATGAATGCTGAAAAATGAATAATGAAAAATTAAAAATTTAAAATTAAAATTTAAAAATTAAAAATTAAAAAATAAAAATTAAAAATTAAAAATTAAAAATTAAAAATTAAAAATTAAAAATTAAAAATTAAAAATTGAAAATTAAAAATTAAAAAATAAAAATTAAAAATTAAAAATTAAAAATTAAAAATTAAAAATTAAAAATTAAAAATTAAAAATTAAAAATTAAAAATTAAAAATTAAAAATTAAAAATTAAAAATTAAAAATTAAAAATTAAAAATTAAAAATTAAAAATTAAAAATTAAAAATTAAAAATTAAAAATTAAAAATTAAAAATTAAAAATTAAAAATTAAAAATTAAAAATTAAAAATTAAAAATTAAAAATTAAAAATTCAAAATTAAAAATTAAAAATTAAAAATTAAAAATTAAAAATTAAAAATTAAAAATTAAAAATTAAAAATTAAATATAAGTTTAAATTTCTATATTTAGTTTCTTACCTGTTATTATTATGTATTTTTTTTTATTGAATGTAATGCAGATAAAAATAAAAAATAATTCTGATAAAAATATTTTAAAATTAGCTTATTTTTAATAATAATAATTTTTAGCCAATAATCATTTGAATTTTGGTATTCGGAATTAATGTTTCAGTATCGGTAAAAGTTTAAAAGTGGTGGCCGTACTCAACATTGGGTGTAATATGGAGTTTAAGACTCAGGTGGAGGGTATCAAAAAATTCGGCACAGCCGAATTTAACACTCTTGTTTTTTAATTGTTTTTTTTTAACAAATTTGTTATGTTCGCAAAATAAATACATAATTTTAGAACTTAGTGCGAAATTATTAAAAGCCATATATTGCCCACCACTTTAATTTTATAATTCATCATCTGTTTAACAACAAATATTTAATTAAATTTTTTAAATTATTTTAAGACTGTAAAAGTTGTGTTGTTTTTAAAGGCTGTCAGCCATAAAATTTTAACAGGTATCCGTCCTATGATTAGTTGTATTTAGAAGAAATATAATTTTAATTCTAACCAAGGCCAGGTACTT
Organism: Cordilura impudica; assembly: GCA_963682025.1. Lineage (NCBI taxonomy): Eukaryota > Metazoa > Arthropoda > Insecta > Diptera > Scathophagidae > Cordilura > Cordilura impudica. The sequence goes on from OY821518.1 coordinate 239,388,352, forward strand.
TTCATACAGTCCTCGTACATAAGTCTTATATTATGAATTATTTCATATTGCTTCTGCTATGGTCTGAACAGAACTCAATTTTCATATGTCAGCATTTAATTTCGAAAAATGCTTAATTTTACTTAGCAAACTCATGTATTCCTCAATCAGTATAGCTTAGTACACGACAAGTGAACAGTGAAGTTCCTCCGAATTAAAATTATAAATATAAATTTCAAAATGATTTGTGTTATTATGAAAAATATGGGAACATATGTTGCCGATAATAAAATTCTACAAAAAGTGGAAATACGTGGAAAACTCATAAAATATTGGTATTTAAACTGGAAAAAACTTGTCGATAATGAAGTACTTTGAACTGGTCCAAGGGATTCTCATGATCTAAAGTGGTGATCGAAAGAATAATTAATCATATTTATATGAGTAAATGCCGCAGGACGATATGAGTCCATTCTATTTCTTGTGTACTATGAAGTTGCACAAGTGAAAGGTATGCAAAATATTATCTTTTAAAAAGTGAAATTTTTAATAACAAAATTATTGAACTGTGGTTATTTTATTTCGTGAAAAAATATAAAATTGTTTGACCCAATTTTAAAAAGGTGTCTTCTTTCGTTAGTTTCTAACTAAATAGAACTTAAAATTTTTTTCTCGTAAAAAGATAAAAACTTTAAAAAATTTCTTTTAGAATTCATATTTCCGAAAACGAAATAATTTAGCGTGTAGTTGTAGCTTAAAAATTAAGGTCTCATTCTATAAAACGAAATACAACAACTATTAAAATTTGTATGCAAAATTTAAATTTTTTGTATCTATTTTCGTTTTTTAAATTTTTCGTATAAAACATAAATGTTTTATTAATATTAAAAACTAACACCCGTATTCATAAAAATTAAAGTGTACTTCAAGTAGACTTTATCAACAAATTTTGTATGAAAAACAGACAATAAAGTCTACTTTAATTTTTATGAAGACGGGTGTAAAAGTTTTAAATTGAAATTATATTTGGACGCACAGTTTTATTCCGGCTTTTAATTTTGGTTAAAATATGGCAGTTCACGGTGATCCTGAAGAAGGGGAAATGTGGACCTTAAACGGATCCAAAATTGACTAATTCAGAAAGTTTCTATATTGTTTCTAGATTAAAAAAAATGTAAAAATGAAAATCCTTGTCTTCGCTAATTACGCACATTTTTGTGTTCAAGGTATGCACTTGCATGAACAGCAGAATCGAATATTCAAGTACACATATTCAATCGGTTCATTCTTCTTAATTTGACAAAATTTGTTCAAAATATATAAATCATGAGTACAAAAACCACTTTAAGCTTGACCCAGGACCAACGACGAGGACTAGTGGTTACATGATCCCATTTTTTGTGTTTTTTAATTTTTTTTTTTATTTTTTACGTATATATTTTTATGTTTTTTATATTTTCATTTTTAGGTTTAAAAATTAATTTCAATTTAAATACTAAATATATTAAAAAAAAAATTTTGAAATTAAAGATGAAGGGATCAATATTCCGTTACTGCTTTTAATAAATTGATTAAGTATCATGATGAAAACTATTGACTTTGTAACGTTTCCAAAAGTGTAAAAGGTCTCGGTGTACCGACTCTTCACTTTGTTCAGACCAATATCCTAAAACACGATTACCGTCGATGAACTGTAAACTTTCTTTTAAGTTTGAAAGAATAACATGAAGCTTTAATATTTCTGAAAGTTTATCAATACTTTTCAAAGCTTTATCTAATTCTTCAATATGATCATCAAGTGAAGATCCTACTTTGCCTGAGGTGAAACCGCAATTTATGACCTTGTTTATTGCTTTGAAAGCTGCAATGTACGGCATAATTTTAAAAATATCTACATCCCTGTATATTTCCGGATCTTCAAGTTTATCATCTTCCTTGATTAGTTTCCTACAAGCATTTCCTTCAAATGTATCACCATGATAATTTTTTGAAATAATGTTTCGTTTTTTAGGCCACAACAAAGCTTTTTCTTCGCCTAACAGGGGAAATAAACGTTTAAAAAACAAATGGGTTGCGAAGCCGATGGCCATTTAGTCGTCCATTCCGTCCTTCCGTTCGTCATTCGGACCATCCGTCCATCTGTCCGTGTATCCATATATATCTTGAATTTTGATGTATAAGCTTTTGGCTTCTTTCAAAAAGAAAGAAAATTATAGTCGTTCTTGACCGATAATATGAGACGGGGTCTTAGGTCCAACTTTGCGGCGGCAACAAAAGGATATAGAAAATAAACATAAATCAAATGTTAGTGGCATTGTTATTAATTTGAGACGTGCAGATATAAAAAAGTTCATATCTGATATGGGGACTGGGTCATATATGCACCATATGTAGTAAAGTCAATTTTTTTCTAAATTTTATATAAACCTAATTTAAAAACAAATAGATGCAATATTTTTGATAGATTTAAGTGAAGATCGGGAATCAGCTTTATATGGGGATTATGACTAAAAAAAGTCCTACAGTGTTTATTTTTGGACTAATTGGTTTGTATAATCTATAATATTAATATTAATATTAATCTATTATTTCTTATAACCGATGCTACTGTGTCAGTTTTAATCCTATTTTGACCACACATGCCTCGTTTGAGTGGTATTTCTTTTTTACTGTCCACCAGATTTACAAATTTTTAAATTTAAAATCTTTTTTTTGGAGTAAACTGTATTTAAAGTTGCTACTAACACATACATAAAATTACACAATGCTATGTGTGTGTTTTATTAAGAATTTTATTTTAAAGAACCCCAAAATAAATTAAAATAAACTTCTTAATAAATGCGAAATTAACCCTGACCTGCTCACTTTTGTTGTGTCTTATTTCTGACTTTCTGGTTGAATTTTCCGTTTTGGTGTATTCAGGGACTTATAGTAAAATTTGCGCAACATTTTAACCCCTTAAATCCCTGTTGTAATGGTGATTTTTGCTCTTTTAAGAATGTGCCAGAGCTGGGAAACTTTAACCCCCCCTCAAATGACATTCAGATGTAAACTTTCAAAATGTGTCTTTTTTTTGTCTCCTCTATAAAAATTTTTTAGGCCAGACCTTGTAATTTTGGAAAAAAATTTATTTTGTTGTACAGTGTAATGGAATATTCTATTTGATTATAGTTAGTTTTTGGTAAAAAAACTTTCAAGACTATGTAGAGTTAAAAAAGGAAATAAGTAGTAAAATTATAGTCGTTCACACCGACTATACAAATGACCCCTATGAGATCGACTTAAATTGCCATAAAATCCAAATTATTATATAGATCCCGGTAATATTTGATTTGTGTGTGTGAACACTACCCCAAAAATGAACCATGTTGGACAATTCTTAGTCATAGCCCGCATCTTAAACTGCTTCCCGATCTTCACTTAAATCTATCAAAAAACAAAAATATATTGCACATATTTTCCTAAAATTTGTTTTGTAAATGCAAAAAATAAGCGACTTTACCTAATATGATCAGGATCGGTAAATTTGTCGACCTAGTTCCGATGTAAATCCGATATGTACTTTATCATACCAGCAGGTAAAGACATAAAAACAATGTCACTAAAATTTAGTTTATGCTTATTTTCTATATCGAATTATTTGAACCTATGTCGCTTTCTCTAATCACATGATATATGCTACAATATAGTCGGTCTAGACCGACTATAATTTTCTTACGTGTTTTACATTATGCTATGCCGTAAAACGAAATACCGGAAGATTAGAGGGTAGCATCTTGAAGTTTTGAACAGTAGTTTCCAATAAAATTTTTTTTCAAAATATTTTTCTTATAAAATCTTGCAAAGTTCGAATGAATAAGTATAAAAAAATTAAAAAAACAAGTAAGAAAATTAAAGTCGATCTAGACCGACTATACGATACCCTCTACCATGCGTTTAGAGACGCTATCTCTTAAGTCCAAGAAAATAAGCATGAACCAAATTTGAGTGGCATTGTTTGGAGGCTATGATTAAGAATTGTCCTATAGGGTTTATTTATACTGATTAGTGGATGTAGTAAACATACACAAACCCAATTTGATCGAGATCTCTATGATAATTTGGATATTGTGGCAATTTAAGTCGATCTCGTAGGGGTCATTTGTATGGGGTCTAGGTCTGACCATAAACCGATTTCTACCAATTCAACCTATGGCCGATAGAAGCTTATATACAAAATTTCATAACAATATATATGATTACAAGGTTTACATGGACACATGGACAGACGGACGAACGGACGGATTTCGCTAAATCGACTCCGAAAGTGGTTCTGACTTGATTTGTATAATAAAAGATGGGACTAGGTCAAATATTTTTGGAAGTTACAAATATCAGCACAAAATCATTGTACCCTGACCATATAGTAGTGGTACAGGGTATAAAAATAATTAATACAGTTTTGAAGATTTTATATCTAAATTAAGATTATTTGGAAATTTTACTTGTTCAAATAGATATATAACAAGTAAGAGTGTTAAATTCGGCTGTGCCGAATCTTTGATACCCTCCACCTCGGTTTGAGTATTGATGATAAATGTAAACAAAATATTGAAAAAATATGCATGCCAAACGCAAAAAACCAAATGACCCAAACATTTTAAATAAAATAATTTTTTATCTTTATTTTCTGAAAAACTTCAAATATTCATCCAAAAAAAATTGTGAAAAATAATATATGTATAAATAACATTCTCATCAAATTGCGTTTATTTATGTAACAATTTTTTGGTTCGCAATTCTTAAATATCATTTGAAGTTTTCTAAAATTCATTGAATTTAAATTAATGTTTTCTGTAGTGCGAACTCAACGATCCGACAGAATTTCAACGATGCGACAATCGCAAAATATATCGACAGCTATTGTTGTTTGCACTAAGGATTAAGTGATTCACTAAGTACATACATCTTAACGACAGTCGACAAATCTATTTTTCTATTTATTTAAATTGTAAACGAGTGGCATCTCTGTCAAAATAAACGAAAAACACAAAAGAATAGAAAAAACAAATTACTTCGTGTTTGACAGGATGATTTTATGTTTATGTTTAATATCTTTATTTTGTTTACTGATATTTCTGTTTATTTATTTGAAAATGAAATAATGAATTGAATATGCTATTTAATTTTTTATTAATATAAAAAAGTTTTTTAAAAAAAGCAAAATATTTTCACTATTTTATGATTTTTATTTACATATGTATGATGACATTTCAACCTAAAAATTTAAGTTTTTATCGATTTAGTAAACAACACAAACATGGTTGTCGTTTAGATAACAACAACAACTGAGTTTAACAATAGCGAATATCGTTTAAAAATTTTACTGATAATTTTGCTATTTTCTTTTTTTAACGATTCGACTATCGTTAAAAGAAGTTACTGAAGAGCTATTATGCCAATGCCAATATTTTTTTTAAATGTAAACATTTTTTAAATGTAAACATATTTGGTGTTTTTTTTTGGAATTTCAATTTGTGTTTAAGGAATAAAATTTATATATTAAAGATGCAATTGATGTCTTCTAAATTTAAAATTATAATTTCCGACGTTTTGATATGATTTTCTGAAATTCAGTTAATATTTTCTAATTAATAATTGGAAATTTTAATTCCAGTTTTTAGAATTGATATTTTCTAAAATTTGAATGGAAAATTTAAAAAGTGCAATTTTGTATTTATGTGAATATTAATGCTTTAGTAATTATAAACAATTTTTAAAAATTAGATGTAATCGCATTCAGATATTTTGTGGGTAAAGCAGAATAATAGTTCTATATAACTATGTAAAGCAAAAAACTCATTGATGAACTCGGTAACTCTATTTTCTGAAGACAACAAAAAATTAATATGCCAAACTTATGTTCATATTTGTAAAAGAATAATGAAAAAACGTATGAAATAAAAGACCAGCCCGTGTATACTCTTAACATTGTTCTGTATGATATCCAGTTGAAATAGAAATAACTATTGCAAAGCTAATTCGAACAAATAAAAATTGTGGCGCCATCTACTGTGGCATAGTCACGCTGAGCAAAATGAAGTCACACTCTGTTAATGCAAAATAAATGTATTTTCCCCACAACAAAATATTGCAGAATTTTATGTAAATAAAATAATATACCGATTTATTTCTAACATGCAGTTACTATGGATATACATATATAGAATATACTATATGTATATTATTTGTATTATTTAATATGTTCATGTATGTATATGTAAATATTACACACAAAAAATACAACATCAAACGTTATTTTTGTGTTTTTCTCTTTAAATAAATTAATACATAAAATTTTTGTTTGCTAAATTTACATTGTTTTCTTTTGATGTGTAAACATCTATACGCGCAGGGGGGTAAATTTCTATTTCACAATACAATCGCAAAAACAGCGTAACACATCGGTGTGAGCTGAAGTGTAAATCGGTGTGACTTTATCTGATTGTATTTGTGAAAAAATTATGATATGTTCTTTTCTAAACATTTTCCAATTGTCTTTCAAAAAACATCAATTGTATTTCAGAAAACATCAATTGTATTTCAGAAACCATCAATATAATTTCAGAAAACATCATTTGAATTTCAGAAAACATAAATAGAATTTCAGAAAACATCATTCGAGTTTCAGAAAACATCAATTGAATTTCAGAAAACATCAATAGAATTTCGAAAACATCACTTGAATTTCAGAAAACATAAATAGAATTTCAGAAAACATCAACATAATTTCAGAAAACATCATTCGAGTTTCAGAAAACATCAATTGAATTTCAGAAAACATCAATAGAATTTCGAAAACATCACTTGAATTTCAGAAAACATAAATAGAATTTCAGAAAACATCAATTGTATTTCAGAAAACATCAATTGTATTTCAGAAAACATCAATTGAATTTCAGAAAACATCAATTGCATTTCAGAAAACATCATTTGAATTTTAGAAAACATAAATAGAATTTCAGAAAACATCAATAGAATTTCAGAAAACATCAATTGTATTTCAGAAAACATCATTTGAATTTCAGAAAACATAAATAGAATTTCAGAAAACATCAATTGTATTTCAGAAAACATCAATTGTATTTCAGAAACCATCACTATAATTTCAGAAAACATCATTTGAATTTCACAAAACATAAATAGAATTTCAGAAAACATCAACATAATTTCAGAAAACATCAATTGTATTTCAGAAAACATCAATTGTATTTCAGAAAACATCAATTGAATTTCAGAAAACATAAATTGAATTTCAGAAAACATCAATATAATTTCAGAAAACATCATTCGAGTTTCAGAAAACATCAATTGAATTTCAGAAAACATCAATTGAACTTCGAAAACATCACTTGAATTTCAGAAAATACAAATAGAATTTCACAAAACATCAATATAATTTCAGAAAACATCATTCGAGTTTCAGAAAACATCAATTGAATTTCAGAAAACATCAATAGAATTTCAGAAAACATCAATTGTATTTCAGAAAACATCAATTGTATTTCAGAAAACATCATTTGAATTTCAGAAAACATAAATAGAATTTCAGAAAACATCAATAGAATTTCAGAAAACATCAATTGCATTTCAGAAAACATCAATTGTATTTCAGAAAACATCATTTGAATTTCAGAAAACATAAATAGAATTTCAGAAAACATCAATAGAATTTCAGAAAACATCAATTGTATTTCAGAAAACATCAATTGTATTTCAGAAAACATCATTTGAATTTCAGAAAACATAAATAGAATTTCAGAAAACATCAATAGAATTTCAGAAAACATCAATTGTATTTCAGAAAACATCAATTGTATTTCAGAAAACATCAATTGAATTTCAGAAAACATAAATAGAATTTCAGAAAACATCAATATAATTTCAGAAAACATCATTCGAGTTTCAGAAAACATCAATTGAATTTCAGAAAACATCAATTGAACTTCGAAAACATCACTTGAATTTCAGAAAACATAAATAGAATTTCAGAAAACATCAATATAATTTCAGAAAACATCATTCGAGTTTCAGAAAACATCAATTGAATTTCAGAAAACATCAATAGAATTTCAGGAAACATCAATTGTATTTCAGAAACCATCAATATAATTTCAGAAAACATCATTTGAATTTCAGAAAACATTAACATAATTTCAGAAAACATCAATTGTATTTCAGAAAACATCAATTGAATTTCAGAAAACATAAATAGAATTTCAGAAAACATCAATATAATTTCAGAAAACATCATTCGAGTTTCAGAAAACATCAATTGAATTTCAGAAAACATCAATTGAACTTCGAAAACATCACTTGAATTTCAGAAAACATAAATAGAATTTCAGAAAACATCAATATAATTTCAGAAAACATCATTCGAGTTTCAGAAAACATCAATTGAATTTCAGAAAACATCAATAGAATTTCAGGAAACATCAATTGTATTTCAGAAACCATCAATATAATTTCAGAAAACATCATTTGAATTTCACAAAACATAAATAGAATTTCAGAAAACATCAACATAATTTCAGAAAACATCAATTGCATTTCAGAAAACATCAATTGTATTTCAGAAAACATCAATTGAATTTCAGAAAACATAAATAGAATTTCAGAAAACATCAATATAATTTCAGAAAACATCATTCGAGTTTCAGAAAACATCAATTGAATTTCAGAAAACATCAATAGAATTACAGAAAACATCAATTGTATTTTAGAAAACATCAATTGTATTTCAGAAAACATTTGAATTTCAGAAAACATAAATAGAATTTCAGAAAACATCAATAGAATTTCAGAAAACATCAATTGCATTTCAGAAAACATCACTTGTATTTCAGAAAACATCATTTGAATTTCAGAAAACATAAATAGAATTTCAGAAAACATCAATAGAATTTCAGAAAACATCAATTGTATTTCAGAAAACATCAATTGTTTTCAGAAAACATCATTTGAATTTCAGAAAACATAAATAGAATTTCAGAAAACATCAATATAATTTCAGAAAACATCATTCGAGTTTCAGAAAACATCAATTGAATTTCAGAAAACATCAATTGAACTTCGAAAACATCACTTGGATTTCAGAAAACATAAATAGAATTTCAGAAAACATCAATATAGTTTCAGAAAACATCATTCGAGTTTCAGAAAACATCAATTGAATTTCAGAAAACATCAATAGAATTTCAGAAAACATCAATTGTATTTCAGAAAACATCATTTGAATTTCAGAAAACATAAATAGAATTTCAGAAAACATCTATAGAATTTCAGAAAACATCAATTGTATTTCAGAAAACATCAATTGTATTTCAGAAAACATCATTTGAATTTCAGAAAACATAAATAGAATTTCAGAAAACATCAATTGAATTTCAAAAAGCATCATTTGAATTGCTGAAAACATTAATTGTATTTCAGAAAATATCAATTGAATTTCAGAAAACATCAATTGCATTTCAGAAAACATCAATTGAATTTCAGAAAACAGCATAATCGACTTATTTTTTATGCTCTGGAAAATATGATGTTGATGTTTTCTTTAATTATTAGATGTTTACACATCTCCCTTGTGATCGGACTCACATGATTTTTTTATTAACAACTAGGTATTTTAGCATTATTTGCTTTAGATGCTGGTGAATTTTTACTCCATTTATATTAACTCGTTGTTTCTGCTTGTCGAAAAAATTTTGGATCGATTTTTTTTCCCGTGACCCAATCGATCTGAAACTTTGCAGGCAGGCTCGTGGCAATGACAGAAATGATCTACTAAATTTTTTTAGTGATGCCAAAACAATGGAAACTTTTAAATTTTTCTACCAGAGTTGATAAAAAAATGTACAAAGGGTTAGTTTTTATTATATTATTACCACAACGACCACAAAAACAACAAGTCCAGCTATGACAACAATACAACATTTAGAATAACAACAAGAACACTAAAGAAACATATTTTTCATTTTTTTTTTACTTTTTCAGAGATTTCCCTGGAATGATTTTTGAAATAGAAATCTTCCCATGAATTTGGAGAATCATTCTCACTAAAAATGCTCACCTTAGCTATCCTATTGAGGGCGTGATCGTGACAAGAACAACATAGAAAATTATATTTTTTCAAGACTTTGTTTAGTTCTTCTTTCAAATCTCTGGCCTTAATCGACCGATTTGGACGATTTTAAATAGCAAACTTTTCAGGATGTTAATGAATCATTTTTTATGTCAGCCAGCACCCTAGCTGCCCGACTGATGCCGTCATCGTGATTTCCACAGGCGGACAGACGGACAGACGGACAGACGGACATAGCTATATCAACTCCGGTTGTTATAAGGATCACAAATAAAAATTTTTATGGGGTCCAAAATTTTTTTTTTTAATTATTACAAACGGAATGACAAACTTATAACGGGTGATTTTTTTGAGTTTAGGATTTTCATGCATTAGTATTTGACAGATCACGTGGGATTTCAGACATGGTGTCAAAGAGAAAGATGCTCAGTATGCTTTGACATTTCATCATGAATAGACTTACTAACGAGCAACGCTTGCAAATCATTGAATTTTATTACCAAAATCAGTGTTCGGTTCGAAATGTGTTTCGCGCTTTACGTCCGATTTATGGTCTACATAATCGACCAAGTGAGCAAACAATTAATGCGATTGTGACCAAGTTTCGCACTCAGTTTACTTTATTGGACATTAAACCAACCACACGAATGCGTACAGTGCGTACAGAAGAGAATATTGCGTCTGTTTCTGAGAGTGTTACTGAAGACCGTGAAATGTCGATTCGTCGCCGTTCGCAGCAATTGGGTTTGTGTTATTCGACCACATGGAAGATTTTACGCAAAGATCTTGGTGTAAAACCGTATAAAATACAGCTCGTGCAAGAACTGAAGCCGAACGATCTGCCACAACGTCTAATTTTCAGTGAATGGGCCCTAGAAAAGTTGGCAGAAAATCCGCTTTTTTATCGACAAATTTTGTTCAGCGATGAGGCTCATTTCTGGTTGAATGGCTTCGTAAATAAGCAAAATTGCCGTATTTGGAGTGAAGAGCAACCAGAAGCCGTTCAAGAACTGCCCATGCATCCCGAAAAATGCACTGTTTGGTGTGGTTTGTACGCTGGTGGAATCATTGGACCGTATTTTTTCAAAGATGCTGTTGGACGCAACGTTACGGTGAATGGCGATCGCTATCGTTCGATGCTAACAAACTTTTTGTTGCCAAAAATGGAAGAACTGAACTTGGTTGACATGTGGTTTCAACAAGATGGCGCTACATGCCGCACAGCTCGCGATTCTATGGCCATTTTGAGGGAAAACTTCGGAGAACAATTCATCTCAAGAAATGGACCGGTAAGTTGGCCACCAAGATCATGCGATTTGACGCCTTTAGACTATTTTTTGTGGGGCTACGTCAAGTCTAAAGTCTACAGAAATAAGCCAGCAACTATTCCAGCTTTGGAAGACAACATTTCCGAAGAAATTCGGGCTATTCCGGCCGAAATGCTCGAAAAAGTTGCCCAAAATTGGACTTTCCGAATGGACCACCTAAGACGCAGCCGCGGTCAACATTTAAATGAAATTATCTTCAAAAAGTAAATGTCATGGACCAATCTAACGTTTCAAATAAAGAACCGATGAGATTTTGCAAATTTTATGCGTTTTTTTTTAAAAAAAAGTTATCAAGCTCTTAAAAAATCACCCGTTATATACCCTCTGCACACTGGAGTGGAGGGTTTAAAAATGAGAGAGTTTTGTTTGGTTATTATTTTGTTACTCCATCCGACCTATATGGCCGCAATGAAGAAATATTTGGCCAGTTAAAAGAAACTATACAGCCATCTCCAATTAGCACGATTTAGTGCATATAGCCACCCTACACAACCATTACCTTTGCAATGGAGGTTAGAGCGAGCTATTTAATTAGCAAAAACTAAATTAAACGAGAAGTTATGTCATATAATCGGAAACGCATACATATAGGTATATAACCTAAATGCATGCCGATCAGCAACCACGATGAAAAGACGAAAACTAACCCAAAGAATTTGCTAAAATAATTTGGTATTAAGTTTAACAAATTGTTTACTTTTTCATTTACATTTATTATCAATACTCAAACCGAGGTGGAGGGTATCAAAGATTCGGCACAGCCGAATTTAACACTCTTACTTGTTTTTTTTTACTTTTTCAGAGATTTCCCTGGACCTGTTCCACCGATTTTAATGATTTTTGAAATAGAAATCTTCCCATGAATTTGGAGAATCATTCTCACTAAAAATGATCACCTTAGCTATCTTATTGAGGGCGTGATCGTGACAAGAACAACATAGAAAATTATATTTTTTCAAGACTTTGTTTAGTTCTTCATTCAAATCTCGGGCCTTAATCGACCGATTTGGACGATTTTAAATAGCAAACTTTTCAGGATGTTAATGAATCATTTTTTATGTCAGCCAGCACCCTAGCTGCCCGATTGATGCCGTCATCGTGATTTCCACAGGCGGACAGACGGACAGACGGACATCGCTATATCAACTCCGGTTGTTATAAGGATCACAAATATATATATTTTATGGGGTCCAAAATTTTTTTTTTTAATTATTAAAAACGGAATGACAAACTTATATATACCCTCTGCACACTGGAGTGAAGGGTTTAAAAATGAGAGAGTTTTTTTTGGTTATTATTTTGTTACTCCATCCGACCTATATGGCCGCAATGAAGAAATATTTGGCCAGTTAAAAGAAACTATACAGCCATCTCCAATTAGCACGATTTAGTGCATATAGCCACCCTACACAACCATTACCTTTGCAATGGAGGTTAGAGCGAGCTATTTAATTAGCAAAAACTAAATTAAACGAGAATTTATGTCATATAATCGAAAACGCATACATATAGGTATATAACCTATATGCATGCCGATCAGCAACCACGATGAAAAGACGAAAACTAACCCAAAGAATTTGCTGAAATAATTTGGTATTAAGTTTAACAAATTGTTTACATTTTCATTTACATTTATTATCAAGACTCAAACCGAGGTGGAGGGTATCAAAGATTCGGCACAGCCGAATTTAACACTCTTACTTGTTTTTTTTTTTACTTTTTCAGAGATTTCCCTGGACCTGTTCCAATGATTTTAATGATTTTTGAAATAGAAATCTTCCCATGAATTTGGAGAATCATTCTCACTAAAAATGATCACCTTAGCTATCTTATTGAGGGCGTGATCGTGACAAGAACAACATAGAAAATTATATTTTTTCAAGACTTTGTTTAGTTCTTCATTCAAATCTCGGGCCCTAATCGACCGATTTGGACGATTTTAAATAGCAAACTTTTCAGGATGTCAGTGAATCATTTTTATGTCAGCGAGCACCCTAGCTGCCCGATTGATGCCGTCATCGTGATTTCCACAGACGGACAGACGGACAGACGGACATCGCAATATCAACTCCGGTTGTTATAAGGATCACAAATATATATATTTTATGGGGTCCAAAATTTTTTTTCTAATTATTACAAACCGAATGACAAACTTATATATACCCTCTGCACACTGGAGTGGAGGGTATAAAAATATATATTTATATGGGGGTTTTGAAACCGATGTCTTCCGATCGGGATGAAATTTGCACCAAGGTTAGTCCTATTGGATAGTAGTTTAGACACAATTTTTCAATAAAATCGGTCCAGATCTCTCTGAGTTAGAGGGGATCAAAATTTGACATTTTGGCCAAACAGGTGTTTTTTCTCATCCATGTAACTTATTACCTATTGTTCTTAGAAAATTTCCTCCCAAATAGTTTAGATTGCTATTTCTTCAATATTTCGGAAAAAAATACTTAAAATAAAAAAAAAATTTTAGACTTTTTTTTTTTTGCTAAATTAATGCATTTTTTGCCTTTTTTTCAAAAAGGACATTTTTTTTTTCCTTTAAGAGCTTTTTGGTCGCTTAGTGGGATGGGAGTGGGATATCTATAAAAATAAATGTTTTGTAACTCAAGACAACGGTTTTTCAATTTTTCAGAAATGCACTATTTTGAATTTTTTCCTATTTGTGTCTAAAACCTTACAAATAAAACTTGTACTGAGAAACTAGACAAACTAAACTTTCCGAAGGTATATAACATACCTAACTAAAATTTTATACCCTCGATACTGTAATACCCAGAATATGTTAACCTCAGGAAAAAAATCGCTTTTTTTCTATAGAAATGTTGAAAAATTATTATTTTTTATTTATTTTTAATAATAATTAAATTAATGTATAATAATAATAATATTAAAAATAAAAAGATAAATAATTTATTAAAATTTAATCTTAATTGCATTAGATCCATTTATATCATAACTATTTTTATACTTAATTTATTGTAGCTGATGAAGTATTTAAGTCTTGTAAATTTTTAAATACCCAGTCTTTCATCCAGCTTTTTTGTCGCCTTTATTAACTGCGTTTTTTTGTCAATCCTTTCTTGGCGTCACTAGGTTCAGCTGTTGATTTCGATGCTGGTTTATTTGCTGTCTTTGGAAAGAAATCGCATTGAATAGAAGCAGACATCGGTTTCAAAAGTTGGTGCACTTGACATGAAAACCCCCATATATATATTCCTATATTAAGGCTAGAATAAGCGCTACATTTCGAAACTTTTGAACCCAATTTCCACCATAACGTGGCCATAAAAAGTCACTCATTATGAAAGGAGATCCTTTCGGGCGCTGAATTTTGGGTTTCGGTATACCAAATGCGATAGTATTGTTTCTTAAGCGAAACTTAAGTATACATAATTAGGTTACAATAACTTAAACTCATTTGATTTTTCTATCTGCCTGCCCAACTCAAGGATCGGATAATGTGGTCAAATCAGCCGCACATCTTAAGCTCAACAGATTAACGAAACAACGCAATAAATAATAAGAGAAACGGATTTAAGGAATTGCACTCGAATTTCGAGGGCTAGAATCTGCTAGTTAATTATAAGTACGTTAACTAAAATAAAAAAAATATAGATTATACTTGAGACCTTCCAATGATTCGATTAAAGTTAGTTTAATAGCGACTAATTTTATAGTTCAATATTTTTGTTTCACTGCTCTTTTCATAATTTTGAATTTTTTTTAATATTTTAAATGCAGTTGATGTTTACCAATTCGATCATGGGAACCTTTTGAAAAGTAGTCAGCATTTATGAGTTGTGTGAATTCTAGGAATTCAAATAAAAGATTTAACTACAATCAGTTTTAGAAAAAGTAACAGAAAAACGTAATTTAAGAGAACCATTTTTAGTTGGCGGCAAAACTTTCAGTAATAGGAATCTAATAAAAAAAAAAAAAAAAAACATCAGCAGACCAACATCAAGTAGAATGTATTAAAGCGTATAAAAACTGGTCTTTCAAATACTTCTTTGGTGCAATTATTTTGCTGACTATTATTATTTTTTACAAAAATTTTTGTAGTTTGTGAAAAAAAATATCGCTAAGGCAGGCGTATTTGTTCATTAGCAAAACTTTTTTTCTATTTTAACTTAGTAATCATATTTTATAGTTAACTTATAAAATTTAATACATAAAAATTATGTCTCTTATATGTATGTACCTATTCACTTTTAACAAATTGCGTTTTATTTTCAATAACTTTTGCACATATGTAAACCCAAAATTTCATTAATTTAACTAAGAAGCCGATGGATCGACACATTTATGAACGTGGCTGCTTAAGAGCTGGTGAAGAGTATTTGGAAACTCATATTGTATCTGTCTGGATTTATATAATGCTAACAATATTTTGGCAGGTCATAATTGCAAAAACAAATTAACAATAAGAAAAACATGAGTTTTGATTAAAGAAATATTTATGGTTATGATTTTTTTTTTTTCAAACAATAAAATATCATTTTAAATTGCAAAAAAATTATGATTCTGCAATAATAGGAGTGAGTCCGAAAAACTATACACACATAACATTTGAGTAATAATGAAATTGCTGCACATAGTTCCAGTTTCTCAGAATAACATGTAAACTTAGTGTAGCTAAACTCACGTTTTTATTTGTCTTGAATGTTAAAAAAAGCGTGAGTTTATCTAAACTAAGTTTAATTATCATTCCATAAAGTCGATCTTATAAATTTAAAAATATTTATTGAAATCAAATGCAAATTCTTTAAACACAGACATATTTTAAACGAAATTCTTTAATTAATGATTTCACTATGGCCTCCGTAATCTTCTTGAAGCACGTGGATGGGCAACGAATTAAATATAGCATGTTATCTCAATGTCTGTACTGATTCATGAATTTTCATTGATCTCGACGACGCACAGTGGCGCCATTTGAGTTTTTTCGTTGCAAAAATCATATCTTTTGAACGGAATAACATAATTGAACAGTTTAAACAGCATATGATAGATAACTGTTCAGCCTATGAAATGAGCGTTTGGAAAGGGTGCTACGCTTTGTAGGGGCCTACTTATCAAAGTTAAAATTTGTAGGAAAATCAAAAATCAACTAAAAAAAAATTATTTTTACATTTTTAGATTGTTTTTATTTTTTTTCTTTATGGTTTTATGTTTTAAATTATTACCCAACAAATTAAAAAAAAATTACTTCTTTTTTAAATTTATTTTTTCAATTTTCTGTAAAATATTCATCACAATTCGTAAGAGAAGGTATATCTAAAAGACTAATCATTTCTAAACTAGAATTATTTTCTAACTCTATTCGTGACTTCACATGCCGCAGGGAAGAAATAAGTGGATCGGAAGATGCTGCCAACATGTTGAAGAGGTCCTCATTTTGCCTTACCCTTGATGCTTTGAATGTGTTCTGCAATCTATATTTTTTATAAAATTTGTTAAGAGACTCCTGTGCTTCTTCAGAAAGCTATCCAATTGGCAAAGACTGGTACTCAATTATATCTTTGCCATGCGCCAATATTTTATGGACGGTCGGGGTCAACTTCTTCTGTGGATACATTTCTGCTAAAAGCGATGCAGTTTTCGATGCATATTCTCCATATTTTGTAGAATTGAAATTTTCTTTGCAGTTTAAAACATTCAAGATCGTTCCCAATCTTTTCACGATTTGATTGTCAATTCCAGTGATTCTAGTTACTGCCTCATCATTTTCAAAAAATCTCCTAGAAGTGTTTCCATCGTTTGAGTTACCGTATCCGTGCTTGGGACAGTCTACTTTTAGTCCAACTTGTTTAAAAAAAGCATCCTGTATTTGCTTCTTTCAGATCTTTTCCTTATCCTTTATTGATGTATTTTCATCGAAGTTTTCCTCCTCTTGTGGTAGGGTATACCCCAGTTTTAGCAGGAACTCCATACACCTTATCCTTGCGTGCAATGGTGACATTCCATATTCGTAATTCTCCTCGTTTGTAGAATCGTTTAAATTACCAAAATTCTTCTGATTCTTTTTGCAAATCGGGCATGACAATGTTGAGGTTGTTCCTGTCAGTTCGTTTACGACTTTTCCGTCAACCATGGTCAGGTGGAAGTCGTAATTGCATTCAATATATTTGCCTTCTCCAATTTGCAGCTTTGTAGGCTTAATCTTGCTTATTTGTTCTTCAATATCCTTCACCGTGGTCCTTATGAGTTCTGCCGATTCCCTTGCAAACTGAAACATTATTGGTCAGCAATAATGCACTGATGACGGACGTGGATTTTTCCAGTGTATGGAAACATCAGATTTTAGCCGCAAAGGAACAACAGATGCCATAAACATATTTCCGTCCGATATTGTAGCGTCATCGGAAGATATCCTTTGCTTATAAACGCTTTGTCCGGATGATCCATCGCAGCCCTATTTGCTGATCAATGTCAGTTTCTCAGGAAGAATTTTCACCTCATTTTCAGGAAGACTCTCCAACAACCGTTTTGCTGTATGGCCCATGAGATCCTGCAGTTTGGCTTTCACAGAGACTTCCGTAAACTCCGTATGCAGTGGTCGTGAATTTATTTTGGCTTGCGTAATATGCTTGTATCCTGGTAAAACGTCAGCCCCGTGTCGCATCAAGGATGCTCGTAGTATCTCATGTTTTTCTTTGGAAAGTTGTAAGTCCATAAACAAGACCAAGGCTTCTTCGGAACCATACTTTTTAATGTGTGCGTTTGTGGGCGTGGGAATGCTTTCCTTAATCCTTTTTAGTCGCAGTGGGCTTGCATCAGCAACAGATTTTGTAATCTGCGACCTAACTCTTTCACTATCCTTTGTATATTTAATAGACAGCGCGTCCGATAAATGCTTCGTGGTCAAGTCATTGGTGGCATCGGCAAGTTTCCTCTTTCTTGTGAAAATTGAACACTCCTCAATACTTTTTTTTGGCCTTCCTTTTGCTCCTCTGGTTGATGTGGTGGGTTTATCTACTGCCAATATATCCAGGATGGTGTCTTCATTAAGCCAGTCCTCGTATTTGGAGTTGAAGTTCTGAATGGTTCGATTAGATTTCACCCATTTTGCCTTAATATGTGCATATATCAGATAAAAATTATTTTTTATAATTTCGCTTCTCTCAATATTTCCGTATAAGCTATCAAGGTCTTCTAAAGCAGCTTCCGTGAAAAACTTTGGTGTGGTTGACCTTCTAAACAGTTCAAATAATTTTAAATTGTTTAACGCCATGGTTTCAGTACTTGTTGCGCCAACTTTCAGTCGTAGTCTAATCCAGGCATTATGCTTATTTTGCAATATATAGGCTTATGCTACCATGCCTAAAAATTTACCTGTTCCCTGCATACATATGGATTTAGGCTGAATTATGCAACTCTGATATTATGCACGTGTCTAAATAAGATTTGTGCCTACCTGGAGGGACCATAAGTCAATATTGTTCTTGACCATTTGTACTCGAAAGTAATTTTTATGTGAGGTGCGTACCTGCGAATTTCAATGAGTAGTTTTTTGTGCATCCTGTGTCTGTTACAGAATATTGGGAGTAGACTTTGGCAGAGGCTCACAGGTAGACAACCGACTTAAAATGCAATTTTCAAACTATTTGATCAAACTACTGTCAGTCAAAACATGTAAGGGATGCACGCCATACAATTTCTGCAACCATGTCTTTTTAACCTTTTTTACCTCTAGAAGCCAAACGGGCACGTACGGGCAGATAAAACCTTTTGAATTATGTAAAGAAATAATCAAAGAACATGTTTTGCAAATATGGCAAACATAGTAAAATATGGATTTTTTTTATTTTCCGTCAAAGTTGAAAAATAGTGAAAAAACGGATGGTTTTTAAATAGTGATTTACCAGGAGAAACACAAAGCAAACAGTTAATTTTTTTTTATCATTATACATTTAATAAATACATCAATCAATACAAACAAAAAATAAGGCGAGTCGTTACCTATTTTCGTGATATTACACCTGAAATCGCAACAAATTGACTAAAAATTGTGTGTTTTTTTGAAAACCGAAAGTCGGTCAACTTTGAACGGTTATATTTTCTAAACTAAAAATGTGATATTATTAAGAGTGGCATATTTTAAATCGTTGAAAAGTTTCCTATAACATGGGTTTATTCAAAACTTCGTCGGCGCACATGAAAATTTTTATATTTGCAACCTCGTTTGCTCTACGGGCGCCACTGTGCGACGACTGTTGTCTTGCTTTACCCCAACTGTGCTTCTTTTTGCCCGTATAACTTTCTAATATTTCCATTGAGCGCCATAGGTATACAAAATCTGCCATACCAATGTGGGCTTCCATAATAGAACATTTGTATTTTGGTATCAAGTTTAATAAAAATTAATTGGCGTTACTATCGATTTGAATTTAACGTTTAAAATGATGCAAATAAATGTGTTCAAGTTGGTTCGGCCTAAGAAATGTCTGTTGAATATTTTTTCCCTCCCGATTCGAGTTTTAGGATACGAGAGCGATCTCAGAACAACCCGATCTGACGTATAGATGGCGGCAGTAGTTTAAAAACAATTACTTTGGAGAAAAGTGGCAAGTGTACAGTATTTTTGTTTGAAAAAAAAAAAATGGTCACCGTTATGGAATTCATTCGTGAAGATGTTTCAATAGAGTTTTGGCGATGTTTCACCACAGTAAAGCTGAGTTTTTACGTCGATTCGTAACCATGGATGAGACATGGATCCACCACTTCCCACTTGAGACGAAGGAACAGTCAAAACAGTGAACTGAAATGGGAGAATCCTGTTAAAGAAGGTGAAGACAGTTCCATCTGCAGCAAGGTCTATTTATGGGATGCGCGTGGGGTAATTTTTATTGATTATCATCAAAAAGAAAAACAATCAATAACGAGTACTATGCGAACTTATTGCAGCGTTTTAGTGACGAAATTAAGAAAAAAAAAGCCGCATTTGGCCAAAAGAAAGTGTTGTTTCACCAAAGATATACACCAGTTCACACATCCACTATTGTGATGGTAATCACGCACCTTATTCACCATATTTAGCTCCCTCGAATTATTTTCTATTTCCCAACTTGAAAAAATGGTTCGGTGGTAAAAAGAGTTGCTAAAATTGAGAGGTGGAGTCTGCGATTGATGGCTAT
Source organism: Cordilura impudica (assembly GCA_963682025.1). Taxonomy (NCBI): domain Eukaryota; kingdom Metazoa; phylum Arthropoda; class Insecta; order Diptera; family Scathophagidae; genus Cordilura; species Cordilura impudica. The sequence goes on from OY821518.1 coordinate 239,408,931, forward strand.
TTTAAGCAGCTAGATAGTTCTTACTATAAAGAGGTTATCAAAGCTTTTTAATATCGCTGGGAAGAGTGTATCGAGGTAAATGGAGATTATGTTGAGAAATAAAGAAATTTTTTTTTTCCAAATTTGTTGTCAGGTCAGGTTGTTCTGGTATTATCGTGGAAACTGGGCTAAAATCACGTTTTTCCTACCACAAATTTCATAGATTTCATGTGGACCATTTTTTTTATTTTTTTTTTGTTATCTATCTATTATATTAATAGGCATGGCAATTTCTTGTGACATATTCTACACCTTCAATTACCAACCGATTTTGACAAAAAATATACCATTTGAAAGACATTTCTTTGCAGATGTTCATAATGTTTACAGATATGCTCCATCTGGTACATTTATTATTTTTTTTTTTTGAGTAAAACTCAATTTAAGTTGCTACTAATCCATTCATAAAACACATATTTAAGCTTCAAATTAAAAATTATACAATGTTGTGTGTGTTTGTTTATTAAATTTGTGTTGAATTGTGTATTGGCTACTTTTAAGCTCTTATAAAATATATAAGAAGGAGAAAAAAATAAAAAAATATTTAAGAAGGAGAAAATAACAGTTCCTATAATTTTCACCTGAATTTCCAAGGCTGGGCTCTGCTAGTTTTAATAATTGCTTTCACTTTTTTCTGTTTTTAGAAAATTAATTAATTTATTAGCTGATTTGTAAAATTGTTGGCTTACTCCTTATTAAAAAAATAGTTATTTTTAATAAATAATAATAATATGTTATGATATATAAGAAATTTTTATTCAAAATCAAACCAGAATGTATTCTTAACTTAAATACTCATGTGTTTTTAATGAATATGTCACTTTTGTTAAATTTAATTTATTTTCTTTTTGAGATAATGATTTTTTTATGTGTTGATTTATTTTTAGCTTAATTACTTTTCTTTACTTTAATTTTAATTTTTTTTTTATTTTTTCAAGAATTTTGAATTATCTAAAATAATATACGAAAAAGGCTGTGTCCAAGCGGGTGAAGAATGGATGGAAAGAAATCTTATTATAATATCCACAATTGCTATTATAACAATTTTCTTTCAGGTTTGTTTTTTTTTTAGTTTTTTTTTAGTTAGTTTTTAAATATTTTGTTGTTTATTTAATTTTACCTTAAAATTATTTAAATTACCAAATTTTTTTGTGTAAATTATATTCTGATCTGTAAAAATTTTTTTTCTACCCCACAGATTTTATTTATTATATTTACCCAGAATCTGCGTTCTGAAGTAAATGCCCAAAAATCAAAATGGCACTGACAATTGCCAACTGCCCCTTAAGAAAGGCTGGCTGCCATTTAAAAAGGGGTTTGGTTGATTGAAGACGTCACAATGCACGAAATGTTAAAACGAAATCTTATGATTAGACCTGTTCTACAAAAGAAAGGAATGCTAGATACTGCATGTTGATTAAGTATGTAAGCTAAATAACTATTATTAAGTTGCCAATTTTTATAGTCTATTTAAAAAAAAAACATGAATATTTGTAAATTTTAAAATTTTTATCTATGAGCTACTGAATTTTGGTTAAAAACTTTTTCACCTATCCCGTATTTAGACTTTCAGTTGCAAAAGTTAGAGAGTACAAGATCAAAAGTTTGAATTGTTTAATCAAAATTTAATTTTAAAGAACCCATTTCAAAAAAAAAGCAACGAATGTACTTAAAAACAAATGAATGAAAAAGAGTACAAGCTAAAATATCTTATCGATCCCTTTGTTTGTTATTTCCTTTAATTTCTCATATTGAATATATCATCATTCTGTTCAGGAGCGTGATTTCTATAATTCACCTATGCCGTATTTAAACTTTTAGTCGCAAAAGTTAGAGAGTACAAGATCAAAAGTTTGAATTGTTTAATTAAAATTTATATTTAAGGAACCCATTAAAATAAGTAACATACTTTAGTACATCAGAATAAAATTCAACTCTGGAAAGAGCATCTTCATTTAGATGCCTCTAACACTTCATTGATTCTTAAAGCCTTTATAAAAATTTATAGTTGATGGTCAATATGATTTTTTGATCCCCTTAGACATTTCCATTTCATATTAGATTTAACTTAGTGAAGCGATTTTATCACCAGAGAAAGCACAACCAAATGAATTCCTAGCTTTCGAAACAATCGTTTTAAGTGATCGCAAAAAAATAATTCATATGAAGAAGATATATTTATATTTATTTATTTATGTTCTATAAATGTTACAAAAAATTAATTTGTTTCTTCCATATTTAAAGAAAACCATTTTTTTTAAATATAATATCCATTCATTTTACTTATTGTATTTATACTTGATGAAATCTTGGTCGAAAAAATTAACAATTACAATTCAATTGTAGAGAAATAAAAACGCGCGTGGTATTCTTCTAGAAGCTTTATTTGATAATGTAAAATTCAGTGTTGCTTCAATTACAGAGTTGTCTTAAAACTATTACTCAAATACTAGAGTTACCAGATAGTTTACATATTTATTTTTCCCTTCCAACATCCTCACTAAAAATAAATCCTTAAACTAATCCTATGTCCTTAACAAATTTAGAAAGTTTCATATTACTCAAAGACTTAGTCAAAATATCAGCTTTCATTTCATCCGAACCCACTGTGTCCAAAATGATCTTATTATTGACGATGGAATCCCTAATAAAATGATGACGAACATCTATATGTTTCGTACTGGGATGATACGATTCATTCATTGCAAGTTGTACAGCTGCATGGTTGTCGCAGAAAATCTTGATGGGCTTAGATTGCTTTTTAAATAATTCCTCCTCAAGTCCCTTGAGCCATATGGCTTCTTGTACCGCAGTACCCATTGACATGTATTCAGCTTCACAAGTTGACAATGCCGTTGTTGGTTGCTTCTTCGATCCCCAAGTGATTGGTGCTCCTTGTTTCATAAATACAAAACCACTGACGGATTTTCTTTCATCCAAATCACTTGCATAATCGGCGTCGCAATAACCTTCCAATTTAACGTTTTGATTTTTACTAAACATCAATTTATAATTTATAGTACCTCTTAAATATCTGAGGACTCGTTTTGCAGCTTGCCAGTGTTGTATACCATAGTTGTTAAATCGACTTAAAAAGTTCACTGCATAGCATATATCAGGTCGTGTTAACTGTGCTGCAAATAACAAGCTACCAATCAGTTCCTGATACGGAATCTCTAACATGTCTGATTTTTCTTTTTCGGTTTTTGGACTTTGATCTTTGCTTAATTTAACGTTAACATCCATCGGAGTAGAGACTGGATTACATGATGACATTGAGAAACGATCCAGTAACTTTTGAATGTAAGCAGTTTGATCTATTGTCAAACTTTCATTAGGCCGATGCTTAATTTGTAGTCCAAGGAATGATTTTGCTTTACCAAGGTCCTTAAGTTTAAACTCTTTTTTAAGTTCCTTAATTAACCAGTTCTTTTGTTCTTCATTGTTGTAAAAAATTATCATGTCATCTACATAAACTGCCAAAATTAAAATATTTTTATTTTCCATTTTCACATAAATACATTGATCACTTTTTAGTTGAGTGAGATCAAGCTTCTTCAAAGTATCACTTAGTTTTATATTCCACATTCGAGATGCTTGTTTTAAGCCATATATTGGTCTATTCAATTTCAATATTTTACCATTTGGAACTTTAAACCCCTCAGGTGCACCAATATAAATGTCCTCGTTCAAATCTCCTTGTAAAAATGCCGTACAAACATCCAAATGACTAACCTGTAGATCTTGTTCAGCCGCAACGGAAAACAAATAACGTAAGGAGCTATATCGCATAACCGGTGAATAAGTTTCTGTATAATCTATAGTACACCTTTGTGCACAACCTCTTGCCACAAGTCGAGCTTTGTAGCGAACCACCTTACCTTGTTCATCCTGTTTCATTTTAAAAATCCACTTTGTAGATAATAATTTTACGTTCCCAGGCGGATCAGCAACTTCCCAGGTATTATTTTCAATTAACGATCCCAACTCGTCATTAATTGCTTTTATCCACCATTTTTTCTCCTCACAGTTAATAGCTTCGGAATAATTTTGCGGCTCAGTTGTATTTTCGAATACTGCATACGTAATGTAATCGCCCATATCGGGAGGACGTGAAATTCTTGTGGATCGACGGACAGTTTGGTTTTCATTCACCTCCTCACTTTCCCCTGTAGCTTCACTAGATGTAAAACCTAGAAGTTCATAATCTTCATCAGCTGATTCGTATTCAGATAAATTTCGAATTTGTTGTTGTTCCTCATTTTCGTCATCAGAATCTTGATCATCATCACCCCTTTCAGAATGATTGGAATTTTCATCCAGTATTATCCTCACTAAATTTCTATCATTTATAGGAACAGATTTTTCAACCAACGATCCAACGTTACGATCCTCAACAGAAACACTTTCAGAATTATCATTTTTCGAAAAATACATTTGTTCTTCAATAAATACCACATTTCTACTTACATGCATTTTTCTTAATACGGGATCATACAGTTTATATGCCTTGGAAGATTCACAGTATCCAAGCATTATACATTTTCTGGACCTTGGATCCCACTTCTTTCTAAATTGCTTTGGCGTCATTACCATTGTCACGCACCCAAAAACTCTTAAATAAGATAAATTCTGTTCAAGTCCGCTCCAAACTTCCTCAGGCGATTTTCCATCTAACTTTTTGTGAGGTGTTCTATTTAACAAATAAGTTGCTGTATTTATCGTTTCAGCCCAATAAATTTTATTTAGACCTGCGTCATTTATCATAGTCCGTGCTTTTTCAACTAGTGTTCTGTTCATTCGTTCAGCTTTTCCGTTCTGTTGAGGCGTGTAGGGTGCTGACGTTTGATGTATAATACCGCTACTTTCACAAATTGTCCTAATTTCCCTGTTGCAGAACTCTAAACCATTATCCGAATGGAAAATTTCAAATTTTCAAATTGGATTTCATAACCCTTTTTTACCAACTGACTTACCGAAATTAAATTCGTACAAATTTTAGGTACGGATAGTACATCATCTATGGTAGCCTCTATCAATTTGTTGTCAACATTCAAATTTATCAAAATATCACCTTTACCCATAGCCTTTAAACTGCTACTGTTTGCCACCAATACGCTCTCATCTGATGAAAAATTCACAAAATTCTTAAAATGATCCTTATTGTTGGTCATATGAGCCGTAGCTCCTGAATCAATTAACCAATGGTCTCCATTGTACCTATATTGCGAGTTAAATGCCGCTGTTAAAGTTACAGCATTATTGTTTTTCGGTTGATTATGCTTTTGAGTCTTACAATACTTCGCTATGTGACCTTCCTTCTTGCATTTATAACAAACTATATTCTTCTTTTTGTTGTTGTTTGAATCAGCTGCTCAATGCAGCTGTACAATGCAGCATCGGCTGACGCACCTGAACCTGTTGCATTATTGTAGTTATCAAAATCCTGAAGAAGCTTAGTTTTGATGGAGTCTGCTGTTATTTCAATGTTACTGCTTTCTATAGCCATTATCATGGGGGCGAAATGTTCCGGCAAACCACTGAGTAATAAGCTGCCCACCCATTCATCACTTACGAGCATCACTATTTCATTCAACTTCTGGGACGTAGCTATTATCGTATCCACGTACTCACTGATGTTGACGCAATTGACCAAATGTGTTGTTGTCAATTTTCTCAATAAACCACACCGCCTTGTTAGACCAGAATCATCATAAGTTGTCTTCAACTTCTCCCACATTTCCTTAGCAGTAACTATACCCTGAATGTGTATGTACAAATTCGATGAAATATATAAAACCAGTCTGGACATTGCCCTTTCATTAACAACAGCATCAGCCTCGGTTCCAAGAATTGATTTCCAATAGCCCTGTAGCTTTAATGCATGTTCTGCAGCAAATCTCCATTTATGGTAGTTATCTCCACCCATTAATTTTTCCATGATTCGTGCCTGGGTCCATAACCTGATGAAATCTTAGTCGAAAAATTAACAATTACTATTCAATTTTAGAGAAATAAAAACGTGCGTGGTATTCTTCTAGAAGCTTTATTTGATAATGTAAAATTCAGTGTTGCTCAATTACAGAGTTGTCTTAAAACTATTACTCAAATACCAGAGTTACCAGATAGTTTACATATTTATTTTTCCCTTCCAACAGTAATCTGTCCTGTTTTGATTTATTGGATACTAAATATTTTATCCTAACAAACTATGTGGAAGTCTTACATATTTTTAAAGGTTTATATCTAGCCCAGTGGGCGCTACTGCCACTTGATTTTTTGTGCCTTTTACATTTGCTTATTATTCGCTTTTGAATGACGTTGCGAACATTGAAAAATTCTTTCGCGTATGCCTTTTTGAATAATTAATAACACAGGTCAACACTTATTTTGATTCTTTGAATTTATTAACTGATTCCAGTTAATATGGGTGCGCTGATTTTAAATTCGAAGTCCGTTTGTCTCTATCAGCTCTAGTTTTCATGATATTGCTTTTTTTAAATTATTTAAAAATTAAAATTGTTCCATACAAATTTAAGGAAAAAAAAAACAAAACTGTTTCATACAGATTTTTTATGACAAAAAAAATTTCTTACAAAGTATTTAAAAAAAAATAATATAATTATAATTCTAGTTACAGGAAAGAAAGCTTCTTTTAAGAGATACTCTGGAATGAACAGCCTGATTAGAGACTCTGCAAATTCCAACAGTAGTCTGCCATCATATGTGTATCCCACCTTTCCTGGTATCGATTCTCCATAATTTTGATATCTTGGTGAAACCTTTCTCCTTGTTCTTCGCTGATATCACCCAAATTTTCGGGAAACCGGTTCAAGTGACTGTGCAAATAATAGATTTTAATACTCATGTAGCAGCCAAGGTCTCTGAACTTATCAAGCATATTCTCCACTAATTGAACATAATTTGGAACTTTATTATTTCCCAAGAAATTTTTTATAACTTTCACGAACTTATCAATTATTCATTGACTTATCAAAATCGTTGTCATTCATAAACTGCCTTATTTGGGTACCGTCAAAAACTCCTGCTCTAATCTTATCTTTACTTAGGTTAGGCATTTTCCTGCAAATAGATGCAAAACATTCCCCCTCGTGATTCAGAGCCTTAAAAATCTGCTTCGTGAGTCCTAATTTGATGTGCAACAGTGGTAGGACGATCTTTTCACGTGCAACTAAAGCCTCATCTACAATATTTTTTATCGCCAACACTCATTTTCTCTCTCGTAGGCCAACATTTTTGCCGCCAATGCTGTTGCTTGAATCTGCTATCCCAGAGACACAAATGGCAAGGGTACTTTGTATAACCACTCTGTAATAACATCTTCTGAATGAGGAATTGGACGGCGAGCTGGCAGAGAAAAACTGTTTACATATTTAAAATCAGAGCATCAAATACATTAAAAATCGGTTGACTTATTCACAGAATCAAACAACTTTTTTAATTTTGTTGGGCTGTGTAATCTTTGATGAAAAATGCCTTTTCATTTAGTTTATTGTAAAATATTGTTCTATCTGGAAGTCCAGCTTTGTACTCGACCACTTCTTATATGTTGTTAATAAAGTTAGAAAAAAACAGCCATTTTATTAAAACTTCAAATTATACAATGACATATGATAGTGATATAAACTTCTGACTACTTTGTATAAATAGGTTATTCAAGTATTCACAATATTCCACCTGAATAAATTATTTAAACATTTAAATATAATATATAAAAAAAAATGATCCTAAACCAGATCTACTAGCTAACATATTAAGCTTATTGGCACTAATAGCCTTAGTGAGAAAGTCAGCCACCATGTTTTTGGTATCCACGTATTTCAAAAGAATCTCCTTGTTATCCAACTTCTCCTTAACAAATTTAACTTTGAGATCAACATGTTTAGTTCTATTAGAAAATGAGTTGTTCTGCGCTATAAGAATTGCGCTTTTGTTGTCACAGTGTAGTATCATCGGCTCTTGAGGGGCCTGGATGAGTTCACGCTGTAATCGTTGTAACCATATGCACTCTTGCATTGCTAAAACCATTGCCATATACTCTGCCTCAGTTGAGGACAGTGCTACAGTACGCTGGCGCCTAGTACACCATGAAATTGCACCATTTTGCAATGTAAAGAGATAACCAGTGGTGGACCGCCTATCGTCAACGTTGCCTGCCCAGTCTGCGTCACAATAACCAATTAAGTTATTTGGTTCACATACGTACGTTAGGCCCTTGTTGATAGTACCTTGGAGATACCTCATTACCCTTTTCACGGCGGCCCAATGAGTTTTACCAGGTTTTGCGTTAAAACGACTTAACAAATTTACGGCATAGCTAATATCAGGGCGAGTTATTTGAGCTGCGAACAAAAGACATCCCACAGCTTGCATATAGGGTACCTTCGCCATTTCTTGTTTTTCATGCTCGTCGGTAGGACACATTTCCGATGTTAATTTTTGACCAACATCCATAGGTGTTGATACCGGCTTACATTCACTCATTGAAAAACGATTTAACACATCCTCGATGTATTTGCTCTGATCAAGTTTGATTGTGCCACTTTGATCATCACGCGTGATTCTACCGCCCAAAACAGAAAACGCTTCGCCTAGATCTTTCATTTTGAAGTTCGTGGCTAAATCAAGTTTCAGTTGATTGATCATATTCATGTCGTTGCAAAACACCAAAACGTCGTCTACATAAAGTATAATTTCACCACTGATGCAATAGTAGACACATTGGTCGACTTCACTACGTTGCAAACCAAACTTTAAAAGAACTTCGTTTAGTTTTTTGTTCTATACCCGGCTGGACTGCTTTAAGCCATAAAGAGATTTTTTTTAAGGAACATACTCGACCGCTGCCATCGTCGAAACCCTCAGGTTGTACCATAAAAATCTGCTCCTCTAGTTCACCATTAAGAAACGCTGTTGATGTACTATTAATTTGTGTTTTGCTGCCAGAGCAAATAAAAATCGTAGTGATGTATAACGCACTACAGGAGCGAACGTCTCTTCGTAGTCAATGCCCTTTTGTTGAATGCAGCGCTTTACGACCAACCTTGCCTTATGACATACCATCGCCATTTGCATCAACTTTGGTCCTGTAGACCCATTTACACTTGATGGCCTTTTTTCCTCTTGGCAATTCAGTCAGGCACCAGCTATTGTTTGCTGATAACAATTCCATTTCAGAAATCATTGCCGCTTTCCATAAATCGGCTTGTGATGAAAAAATCGCCTCATCAAACGTTTCGGGGACACCTTGTATGCCACCACATTGATCTTGTTGAACACATAAATTTTATCTGCGTCGAGGCTTATTCGCAATACGTTCTGAACGGCGGATTGTACCGTTTTGATTTTCAATTGCCTTGTTGATTTGGTAATCACTGCCGATGTTATCATCACTATTGCTATCGCTGTTGTTATTGTCATCATCGTTGCTACCATATGCGTCTTCATACTCGTCACTGTCAAAGCCAAGAAAATCTTCTCCTTCACCAGTTCTTCTCCTTCACCAATTCTACGTCACTTTCCTCCACTGAATTGGCAATTTCATCTTCAACGCCAATGTCAACTACGGTAGAATTTCGATTATTAATTATATTCTGATTGACACATACCTTGTTGTTGTTGTTCTCAATTAAAACGACATCACGGCTGATGATGATGTTGTGAGTAATCGGATCTTGTAGCCTATACGCCTTACTTTCGCTGCTATACCCCATCAAAAAGCATTCTGTTGACTTCGCATCTAATTTATTACGTTTCTTTTTCGGTATATGCACGAATGCTTTGCTGCCGAAAACACGTAAATGTTTCAAATTGGATTTTCTACCCGGCCACATTTCCTCTGGACAGCTTTCATTTCCCCGGCACGGCACAATATTTATTAAATATGCTGATGTCATAGCCGCTTCAGCCCAATATATATCATCTAAGCCTGCATCCAACAGCATACACCTCACACGTTCCATGATTGTGCGATTGATGCGTTCAGCAACGCCATTCTGTTCTGGCGTGTATGGCGTTGTTTTCTGATGCTGTATACCACAATCTGACAAATACTTTTTAAATTGCTTACCAGTATATTCAGTACCATTATCGGTACGCAAAATTTTTATTTTTGCATCACACTGTTTTTCGGCAAAAATTTTAAAACGTTGAAATTCTCCGAAAACATCAGATTTACGTTTTATTGGCACCACAAATACTTTACGTGAGTAGTCGTCGACGAAAGTTAAAAGAAAACGATTACCAGAAAAAGATTCTGTTGGTAGGGGACCCATCACGTCCGAATGCACAATATGTAACAAACCATCTGCACGATGACCAGGCTCCTTAAATGATGCTCGTGTTTGCTTACCTTTTATACAAATAACACATTTTTCATTTACGGCGCCACCACCACATCGTATACCATTTGATGCACCGATCACCTTTTTCATATTACCAGCACAAATATGTGCAAGTCGCCTGTGCCATAATTCAAAATCGCCTGCAGCCATCATTGCGTTTTCCCTTTTGTTTATATTCACAACACAATGCAATTTGTATAAGTTGTCAAAAGCTTTAGCTGTTGCTAACAATTCACCACGATCATTAAAAATTTTGCAACTATCATTTTCGAAAATTACTTTGTTGCCTTTTAATGTCATCTGCCGTACAGAAAGCAAATTAACCGCCATTTCGGGAACATATTCAACATCTTTTAAAAATGCGTTTGTCTCTTTCTCGCCTGACTGCAACACAACACTAACATCGCCTGCACACTCAATAGCCATTTTTTCATTGTTTGCTATTACCACATGTTTATCAACCATTGGCTTTGTGTTTCGCAAAATATTTTTCGAATTATAAATAAATAAATAGATAAATTTCTTATTAGAAACCAAAGCCTTTTCTTCCACCTTTGATGAATCAAACTTTACATCCTGTAGAAGCAAATTTTTCACCATGTCCACGCTTAATTTTGCCTTCGAATTTTCGACTGCCATTACAAGGGGTACGAATTCCTCTGGCAATCCAGCTAGCATTAACGACGCCACCAATTCATCGTCGAGTTTAAGGCCAGTTTGTTGAACCTTAAGCGACATCATGATCATCTGGCTTACATACTCCTGTACACTTTGGAAGTCAGATAATTTTAGTTGAACCAAACGCTTTAGGAGTTCCACCTTTCTGGTTAAACCAGTATCTTCAAAGGCATTCAACAGTGCGTCCCAAGCCTCTTTTGCAGTGTTCGCCGTCGCTATATGAGCAAAATTGGCTGGCTCTATCATCAGAGTAACCTCGGCAAGTGCACGTTCGTTCTTCTCAACATCATTAGCATTGGGAGGATTAGCTACCCCAACTACCACAATATGCCAACAACCTTTCAGCACCAAATAAGATTTTGCATGGCGTTTCCATACGTCGAAATTTTCACGTCCACGCAATTTTTTTTAACGGAAATGACAAATTATTTGAAGCCATTGTTGTTCTTAACGATTTCCGGGAGAAATTTCAATAAAACCACGATCAATACAGTTAAATTTAATTAATTTACTTTAAAATTTAATTATCGCTTTGAAATTTAACCAAAATGTTCTAAAAAATTCTCGCGCGTCATGCGGCCCATAACCTGTTGTTAATAAAGTTAGAAAAAAACAGCCATTTTATTAAAACTTCAAATTATACAATGACATATGATAGTGATATAAACTTCTGACTACTTTGTATAATAAGTATTCACAACATTATACCACTGTTGTGTGCACAATGAAATAAGGCGAAATGGATGTTACTCACTAAAAAGAATTGCTTGCCTTACATTTAAGTTATTAACATATTCAACTCACGCAAAATGATTTCCTTCTTGAAAGTCGGAAATAATCTTTCAAAAGTTGCAATCCATTGCTGAACAGTAGCCTCTTCTGGGATAGAGGAGGCCAGTAGTTTGGTTTGAACTGCTAGATCGACTATGTCAGATTATAATGCTGCTCTAGTATAGGAGGCAATTAAGCATGACCTTATCAACACGTTCTTTAGGTGTTAGGGCTGCTTCCTCGGTTTTCTAGTTTTGTTTACTAAAATTCTGATGTCCACATACATGTAGTGTAAAGCTGCAAGCTGCTTAATGGTTACTGTTGTAGGTAACTTGGAAAACACATAAATGTCTCCCAACCAGTCACGGAAAGTGGTATAGCCTCACTTAGCCATGCCTTCTATTGAGACTGGTCGAGGAACATCTTTTGATTTCATCAAGATGTAAAAGGCAATCTCAGGATGGGATGCTACAACTCTTTGCAAATGAATTCATTTTATATACATATATAAAAATTTTGATGTGTATAAAGAAATAGGTATTAGATTAAAAATATTTATATAAAATACTACGAATATCTAACATTAAAGAAAGATAGGTAATATATGTATACGATTGCCTTAACCTATTTATATATACTTTTTATAATTCAATCTAACCTTGTTGGGAAAGAAGCTAAACGTTGCAATCGGTATCGATGGACATTTAATTGAACTTTCCAGACCGTATTATGGCAATGAGGGTCAAAATAAAAAACTTAATTTTTACCGAAATATTTCGATAACAAATGCATCGCTTAGACCAAAAAAGGTAAATACAAAAAAAAAAAAGAAAGTAGATGAGCTCAAGATGTTTATGTTTGTGTATATCTTCCGCCTTATGTCGTTTGTCGTCTGCCGTCTGTTGTGTGTTTTTTATGATCTGTCGTTGGTCGTCCGTCCCAATCGATTCAAACAAAAAAACAATAATATAAAATGCAGAGTGCCTTTTTTGCTGCTGATGCTGTTGGCGGTGTTGTTGTTGTTATGGATATGATGGCTGTCTTGTCTAATAAGGAATGCTCGCTGCAACCTTATTGTCATTTATTTATAATATTAGGGTTGCCATTTTTTTACACAAAATAACTATCAGACCGAACTCACGTTAGCTAGATGCAAATCACTTACCTAACACACCATTCAAAATCCGAAGCAAGAAGAACAAACCACGACACAAAAGCCACCTTATATGTACGCACCCGCTATTGTTGATGCGAGTCTCCATTTTATTGTATCTTTCGTTAAAAAAAATGCAGCGGTGTTCTTATCTATTTTCTCATTCTTTCTTATTTTACTCAGGTTGCATTAGGATGCAACCTTAACTCTCTGAAGTGACCATGACATTTCGAAAGTTTTCTCTATGCCATACTTGTTCATTAAAGCAGTGGCAGCCTTGAAGGCCCTTTCTGCCATTTTATCTTCCGACATTAGTTCCTCGAGCCTAGACTAATACGCAAAGTTCAACTAGTTCCTTGTTGCTATTTAGTTGTGGCATCTGCCTCCAAAGTAGTAAATGCTTGCCTAATAGCTTTAGCATTAAAACCTTGGTAAACATAAAAGCCCACATAACCTTCGATAGCCTTAATGAAGTTGCCATTCATCTAATCTGGAAACAAAAATGCAATAGTGAACTAGCATCCAAGTTGTAGTTGAAAAGGGGATTGTGGCTAGGAGCTGAACCACTGTAGTTGAACTAGGTAAATTATCAAGATTACTGGGTTTTGAGGTTGTTGCTGAAATTTGATGTAAAGTATTAGTTGGCTCTAACTCCGAAGGGACGATAGCACAAGTGTATGTGTAATATACCAAGAAAGCTGTTCACAACGCCAAAACAATCAGTTTGGGAACTTCTTTGAATTTGAAGATCACGCACAGTATTTAAATGCTTGAAAAACTGATAAGCTATATTAGTCCAGATCAAGTCTGCGTTTCTGAGAACTTTTTGGATTAAATTGCGGCTGTTAGGGTTAGATTCAGTACTTTCTAAGTAATTAAAGCCTCTTACCCAATGGTTTAGATTCCGTTTTACTGAATTTATAAAACAACGCTGTTTTCGTGAGGTACTTACTTTGAATATGAAGAAATTGCTTAAATACGGAAACCGTCTCTGTGTAATGTTAGTGACGGTTTTCTTAATTTTCTTACGAAAGTGTTTAGGGGCAGCGCATACAAACCTTCATTGGTGCGACCAAACGCCACTTACTGCTGAAAAGAATAAAAAAACAAGCTTCGTTACTTCTCTAGAGTAACTAGAGCAGAACTATTCTCGTAACGTACACTTTGGTGTCTTACCAAGGTGCGTTTACCTAATGTGTAATGTTTTCTATTAAAGGTTTTGCCTATTACATTTTAATGCTGGCGGGCCTTGTCTGTCGGCGTCCAAACGGCACCTATATCTTGTAATAAAAACAGGAGGAAAGAAAAATAGACACACAGCTCTTTTTTGTCTGTATCTAGTTAAACTATCTTATCAGCCGAATACGGTATCCTGTTAAGCGCGTTCGCATTTTGATTTTTCCTTCCCGGCTTATACTCTTCCAGTCCCCTTCAACTTCACCCTTTATAATCTCAAAGGTTTCCTGTCTCTTACAACATTGTCTACCCTCACCCCAAAGTCTGTCGATAAAATAATTAGTTTTAACCTTGAAATCAGAGAATAACTGACTTGCCTGTTCTAACTCGACAAGTGTTGTCTCCATACAGAAACTGAAAATATCGACTCTTAATTGGCGAGATTTTACCAATCCACAATTATCATCACGAATTTTAAATAATCCAACAAACAATTATATCCGGCTGCGCCAGCACCTATATCGTGTAAGGAAAATAGAAAATGATCAGACAGTTCTTTTTATCTTTCTCTAGACGAACTAGAGCAGAGCTATCTCATCCGCATCTGCCCTAATTTCTATAATTATATTTATATACATATAATTTTAAAACTAAATAATAACAACAACTAAAATTAAAAAAAAAAAAAAAAAAATACGCAAATTTTTATGGTCACGACCTACTGTAATCATTTATACAAATATGCCAAAACTGTAAAATCGGAAGTTTGTTACGAAAAAAAAAACAATTTGTAGTAGAAGGTTAGTGGTTTTTATAGTAGAAGTAAAGTTCCTTTATTTGTTATAAATTTATTTTCATACTCAATATCCTGAAGGAGATTCTTTAATTATTTAAGTTAAGCGCATCCTTATTTGCGCTTCAAAAATTTACAACTGTTGGGCAACCCATGGGGCCCAACTCACCTTTTCAATAAGAACACAAACATATGATTTCAAGCAACGCACAAGCTTTATTCAACTGTTCACAACATAGCCTAGAATTGAACTAACTTAAAAATACCGTTACCAAAAATTTTTATTTAAAATTAAATTACTATTATGGTTAGCCTAGCTTAAATTAGTGGGAATGTTAACCCAATTAATTTCACACGATTTCGCAAGAACCAGTGCGCGTGTAATATATAGGTGTCATATTGCAAACTGAACAATCGCTGATTTGCAATATTATAAAATATGTATTATATTTTTATTTATTAATTTTGAATTACAGACACGACTTGTTACGTTTTAGTTTCAATCATTAATTAATTGTTCTTTATTATTTCAATTTTTTTTTATTCAAATTTTTTACATAGTTTTATTGATTGTATATAAAAATACCTAAAAACATACATACACATGATTATTGGATTCCTCTGTGTTATACTCCGAATTCATAACACAGCAGAAATCAAGAAAGCACGCAACAACAATTGCATGGTATAGCATGAGTTGTCATTGCACAATACCTTCGCTGTATCGACAATTGTTTATACATTAACAGTTCATAGTACAGCGTATGGCCAATGAACTTTAATGTACTTTTATCGTGTCAGCGAATGTTTGTGATTGCACATATTTTGGACAATAACATTTATTAGTGAATCAATAAAGTTATCGTCCAATTTGTGAATGCAACTATGCCAACCGGCACAATTCCTCTAGCACTAGAACGGCATCTTCCAATCTAGTGATTTTCCAGGTCCCCTCAACCTTAGCCTTTATAAGATGAAAATTCTCCTGGCTCTGTCAGCGTCGTCTGACCTCGTCCCAAAGTCTTTCGAGGAAATAATCCGTCTTCGCCCTGAAGTCCGCTACCAGCTGTTTCGCTTGTTCTAATTCGACCAGTGTTGCCTCCATACGAATTTACCAACCCAGTCCCCCTTAAACCGTAAAAAAACGATCTTTATAGTTTTAACCAAAAACAAAAACAGCAAAATTATACCGCTTTGATTGCTCCAACTATATGCTGAAATTATAAAAATCCCTCCTTATATAAAAACAATAAAATCTGAGAGTAACAAACCAAACTATAATTTAACATTCATCTGTCATTTAAAATTCCTGGAAATTCAGCAATAATCTAATTTTCACAAACAATTTAAAAAAAAAAAAAAAAATCGAACCACTTATATGGATATGATGCGCCTTCGAACAAACATATCCATAAATAAAATTAAAATCCCAATAAAATTAAAATCCACTAAAATATATTACGCAAAAAACACACTTAACCATCAAACTCATAAATATTCAAACTCTACTCACAACTTATTTAATATATGTGATAAAAATCTTAAACATAGAAATTACGCAATAAATAAAAATAAAAATAAACCTTAAGACCATTCCCTGAAAAACAAACATATAAAAAAATTAACAAAATTCAAACCCAGGGCGATCCCAAATTTTTAAAAGAAACAACAAAAATATATTTAATACTTTACAAAATACATTCAATATTTCACAGTGAAAACTAACTATCTGATAAATCAAAAACTAATTTAAAATACACGCAACAATTAAAACGCATGCAATATCCTATATTTCCTGTTAACAAAATTAAAAAACAAAATCAAACGCTATATCCCAACACGAAACGATTTTTGGTCCGAAGACCGGCTGCGCCATTAATGTTGGGGCTATATTCCAGCAGTTTGATCACCGTGGCTATAACCCCAAACACTACGATGTATAAAACTATAATCTATATGACATTAGCCTTTAGTCTCTAAGTCTTAAGACCGAATACCAAGGACTAACATCACATAAATTTATTATGAAACACAACAAATCCCTATCAGGCCCAAACGGCGTTTATTTAGCTGAGAAAGGAAGAAGAGAGCAAAGCCGGACAAGTATGCGTGCTAACTAGCGGGTAAAGTCAGAACAGCGTACTTACTTGTCTTCATCTGCTACTATTCTGACTTTCCCCCCTTTATTTATATTAAATCTTAAAACTAATTAAAGATAAAAATACGGAAATTGCATTACTAATGCAAGCAAAAAATTAATAATAATACAAAAAAAAACATCAACCATAACTCAATGCAGTTCATGGCCATGGCATACTTTAAATGGCTAACTTAACCAATAACATCAAAAAAAAAAAAAAACAAATTATAATAATGCAAGTACCGTGGGAAAAAAAGACATACATTTATATTTAATATACACGGAAGTTTACTAAAAAAAATTAAGTCAATGTCATTGCTCAGAACAGAACATTGCAATAAAAAAAACTAAAAAAAAGAATACTAACATAAGCAAGACAACGCATGGTAACAGAAAAAATAAACACAACAACACCTGTCAACGCGGAATAATATCGTATTGCTCCACATTGAAAGTGACAAAAAATTCAAACATAAGCAAATGAGCCATGCACAATGGTTTTTTTTTCCGTTTATTTTGGCATAAACTCTAATTTTAAAGCTATTGAATTGAAATTTGGTTTGTATACTATTTCATATAGCTGCCATATAGCCGATCTGGCCGATTTGCCCCAACTTTTTTGTTTATAGGGCTAGTTTATATACAAAACTTTAATGTTGCGATCACCACTTTCAATAAAAAGACTACTTATGTTCTCAATTGTTAAATTACCGCGACTGCACCATTTAATAAAGCTCGCAAAATATAAGATTATTAATTATATTTATTTAAAGTATAAAAAGAAGTATGGTTAAATGGTTAAAAGCAAACGTTTAACATCAATTCAGTACAAGCAAGTAATTTACTAGTTCAAGAAAAAAATAGGGTTGCCAACTTGGCATATCAAAAGTACACTGCCAGAAAAACAATGATAGCTAACATTCGGCCATCCTTCAAGCAGGATCGACCTCGATCCAGTTACGGCTCATAGTCGTCTAGATATCTAGGTGTTCGTCTATTTCGTGTTGGTCTACGAGGTTCCAAAATTTCCTCTTCAGACGCTTCAGCATCATCAATGGGATCAGGAGGAGCTACTATTCGTTTCATATCTTCGGCTGCGACCACACCTTCATAGAATCGTTGTGTACGTTGGATGTCTGGGAAATCGGCAACACGGTAACGATCATTAGGTAAAACTTCGGTTACCATATACGGACCCTTATACAGAGGTAAAAGTTTTGTAGACTCTCCAGTACCACCAGGATCACGTCGTATCATAACAGAGTCACCAGGCATATAAGTTTGAGCTTCGCATCTTCTCTTGTTGAATTGTAATCTCTGTTTATCTTGATCATCTCTAATACGTTCGATCACTTTATGACGCAATTCATTTATATCGTCTTCATTTTCATTATGTGGTATAACATCATCTAATTTATTTGGTATCAGTCTTCTCGGTTCATAATTAAAAAGCAATTTAAAAGGTGTCGTTTTCAATACGCTATGCACAGTGTTATTAACACTCCATTGTACGAGACCAATATGTTGATCCCAATCACTACCATTTGGTTTTCGGCACAAAGTTGATAACATAGGAGTTATGGTTCGATTCAATCGTTCACATTGACCATTGGCTCTCGATGTCGCGGTTGCATTTAAAACATGAACAATATTTTTCTCCTTACACATCTTCTCGAATGGTGAACCAGTAAAAGCTGTGCCTCTATCCGTAATAATACGATTTGGCATTCCAAACAAGGCCACCACATCTGTAAACGCTCGAACTGTTGTTTCGCTCTTCACATTGCGCACAGGCTTTAAAATACAAAATTTTGTGAACCCGTCTATTATCACCAGAATATACAGATTGCCATATTTGCCTCTCACAAATGGACCCAAATGATCAGCATGCAGTGTATGAAAAGGTATACCAATTTTATCAATTGGATGCAAAAATCCTTGTTTTCTGTTGTCTGTGATACAAACACTCAAAGCACGCACCGACAAATCGTTTGACATAATTTCTGAGTCTGGGGAACCAATATTTCTCCTTAATCTTGGAAACAGCTTTGTCAATACCTACATGTCCCAATTCATCATGACATGTCTGAACGATTTTATATCTGGCATTGTCAGGGATATACAAGTAAACTTTATCATTCTCCACCTTATATACTCGACCTTTCACAATTTTGAATTCGCCTTGGATACGTAAGTCATCTTTAGTCAATTCATTTTGTTTCTGAAGAACTTCAATGATATTTTGTATTTTCGGGTCGCTTTGTTGTAAAAGTGTCACCCAATCCGTTGTGTCCAAACTTGAGTAGAGAACACTAACATCAGCCACCGTTGGAGTATTTTCTGGCAATCCGGTTGGATTACGGCTCAGAGCATCGGCATGTCTATTTTCGGTACCAGGGGTATGTTGTATTTCGAAATTGTACTCTGACAGTTTGGTAAAATATCTTTTTTCGACATAGAACTTCTGACAGCATTACAATCAGTCTTAACAACAAACGGGATTCCAATTAAGTATACTCGAAAACGTTCCAGCACCCAAACAACGGCTAATGCTTCCAATTCAGTTGAATGATAACGTGATTCTTCTTTAGTAGTCTGTCGACTTGCGTACGCAATGAGATGAAACTTACCATCTGTTTGTTTTTGAACAATAACACCGGCTAAACCATCTTTACACGCATCCGTGTGAACTTCAGTTTCTGCGTCTTTACAATAAATACTTAAAACAGGTTTCTCCGTCAAACATTTCTTCAAATTTACAAAAGCATTTTCTTCTTCATCGCCCCATCTCCAAACGACTTCATTTTTCGTTAATCGGGTTAAAGGCCTTGCCAAAGTTGCGTAGTCTTTGATAAAATTACGAAAATAACTGGTTAAACCAATGAACTGACGAATTTCGTGGACTGTAGTAGGGCGTTTAAAATCAATAACAGCATTTAATTTCAGTTGACTTGGAGTAATAACTCCGTTACAAATTTCATAACCCAAATACTCTATACTGGTCATCAAAAATTTGCACTTACGTATATTCAGTTTTAAATCGGCTCGTCTTAAGGCATCTAAAACAATTTTCAGATTTTCAATGCATTCATCAACAGTTGGCGATGGTATAAGGATATCATCAAAATATCCCATTGCGATCGTAAAACGTAAATTGCCCAATGCTGAATTAACAAGTTTCTGAAATACGGCAGGACCATTCGATACCCCGAAAGGCATCCTCAAGAACTCATAATGCCCGTCCGGCGTTACAAAAGCGGTTACATGTCGAGAATCCTCCGCTACTTTTACTTGATAGTAACCACTTCGCATATCAAGCACATTAAAATACTTCATGCCATGAAGTCTGTTGATCTGATCAGCTATGATCGGCAATGGATACTTAATTTTTCTGGTTACTCGATTTAAAGCTCTGTAGTCTATGCATATTCTCTTATCACCAGTCTTCTTTCGAACAATAAGTATGGGACTAGCATAATCAGAATCCGATTCAACTATAATACCAGCATTCTTTAAATGTGTCATTTCATCTCGTACAAAAGCTCTTTCAGACTCGCTTAATCGGTATGGTTTATACGTTATAGGGGTATCATCTAAAATATCAATAGCAAATTCGGTATTCGCTCCACATCCGAGCTCATTAATATTCAAAGCAAAACAGTCTCTATATTGTTGTACAATATCCAATAATTTCGTTTTATAATCAACAGGTATATCTGGGTTTACCACTATTAAATCGCTAAACAGCTCATCGTCACCATCAGATGTATTATTCACTACTGTTTCATCATAAATACATAACTCACCCTTAGTAACACGTTCACCTTCATTGAAGACTATGTCAGTAATAAAAACGTTCAAAACAGGCACAGCAAAACCATCAGCATTACCATTAATGACACAAGCTGGAATAATACAACCACCTCTGTTAGTAGTTGAATTTATAAAAACGTCGTGGCATTAATTTATAGTTTCACCAGTTAACACTGAAACAAAACCAACATGATTCGGGGGTAAAACTGTAGCCTCTTTAACCCATAAACTAGTTTTCAATTTTGGAAGATTCGGAATTTCAATTCGATTTAAATCGTTTTCAGGCAAATCAACATGTTCAAATATTTGTAAATAATCTCCTCTTTTGTAATATACAACGTGTGGCTGCTCAGTGAATGTTTGTCCAATCAACAATAGTATATCAAGCGTATTGTCCGTCATAACATATACGGCAACATTAGCAACAGCTTGATCGACCTTCAATACCGCATTAAACATGCCTAAAGGAGTTGTCATACCACCACCTACACCTCTGATTACCATATCAGTAGGAGCCGCTACCACCTCAAAATTTAAATCTTTTGCTGCTGACTCCCTCATCATAACACACTGACTTCCAAAATCAACATATGATTTAACCGTTTTACCATTAACTACAGCGTCAAAAAAATATTTTTGATCCAAACAAATTTTACCATCTTGATTTTTTGCAATGGCACAGTTATTCGATGAAACGCTTGGCTGGTTCTTCTTCTTATCGCCAAGGTTATTTTCCGAAGGACAATTTTTCTTAACGTGTCCAGGTTTCCTACATTTTAAACATACCACAGGTGACGTACAATTTTGTCTGAAGTGCCCCTTTAAATTACAACGATAACAAGTCACATCAGCAATATCCTTCTTTTCTTTTGGAATTGGTTCCTTATTGATATTCTCCTGCTTTACGGACTTTGCGTTGAAAGCACCACGATATCTTTGGTTATTAACCTGTGCACCCATCGTTTTATAAAATTCACGAATATCCACCAGCAACGCATTTGAGTCGATGTTGGTCTTACAAAGTAAAAACGTTTTCAACTCCCGGTCGTATAACCCTTGAAGTATTTCTGTTTTAGTTTCAGAAAATGACAATTTCAACTTTTAAAATAGTAATCAAAGACATCTTCATTTTTCGCTTGTCTATAATTCAAAAGAGCCGACCACTGTTCCGCCATACCAACCGTTCCTATAAAGGTACTGGTAAACTCAATTTCAAATTCATCCCAAGTTTTTATTTTCAATGAATGGAACCAATCAGATGCGCCATCAATCAGATTAGAGCGAACCAGTTCAAGGCGAAGTGAGTCTGACCATTTATGCAAATCGCCCATCCCCTTAATCGAATCGATCCACTCATTTGCATCACACTCTGATGACTTCCCATTAAACTTTTTTATAGAATTGTGCAATTCTGGCACAACATTAAAGTTTGTACCCACATTACCAGATGCGCCAGCATTATTAAGCGTTAGTGCTCGAATCAGTTCTGCATTTTGGTCCAAAAGACGATTCAATATGTCATTGGATACATGCTGCTGATTTCCAGCAAAACCTTGTTCATCATCACTCATTGTTGCCCTTTTCAAGAAATTTTCCGCTTGATGAAAAACAATAGCCAATAAAAAACCGCCTTCTTTACAGCAACAAAAAAAAACCAAAAGCCGCCTACCGCCAAACGTATATCAGCTACAACAAAAACCCAAGCCGCCTACTGCAACACGTACATGAACTGCAACAAAAACCGCCTACCGCAGCTTTCAACAACAACAGCAACAACTTGGCGTCTCCTCACAGCAAATACCACAGCAATAGTTCGTATTAAGAAAAATTCTATTTTTTTCTTTTCGCACGTGAATATCTTTATCCCACTTCTGATTGTTAAATTACCGCGACTGCACCATTCAATAAAGCTCGCAAAATATAAGATTATTAATTATATTTATTTAAAGTATAAAAATAAGTATGGTTAAATTAAAAGCAAACGTTTAACATCAATTCAGTACAAGCAAGTAATTTACTAGTTCAAGAAAAAAATAGGGTTGCCAACTTGGCATATCAAAAGTACACTGCCAGAAAAACAATGATAGCTAACACAATTGTCAGTAACAGAATGAATCTCAACTCTTTATTAACATTATTTATATTCTTTCTTACATACGTTAGGTACTAAATTAAACAACGATATAAACCCAGTATTTTGAGTTGTATAATGTGGGTTATATGCAGGGATGCACTATAAAACTATTCTTATTGAAACTGTAGAAAAATAATAATAGTTGGGCGAGAGATTTGTTTTAAATTAAAATTTAATATCCTATTGACTGCCCAAAGCGCCTTACCATGCAGATAGGTGCAGTCAGTATATTTTTATACAATTTCAATTATTTATTTATCATGGATTATTATTATTTATAATTGTCAAAATTCATTAATTTAGACAATAAAAATGTTAAGATTAAAACAAAATGAATTAACTAAAATTGAATTTCATAAATAATAATTATCGTAAGCTAATGTATATGAATTTGATACATTAATTTCTTGTAACGAGTAACCAGAAACTATTGTGAATTGCATTAATTTATCTTAAACGTATCGTAAGCAAAAATTACCCAATGTAATAAGCTGTAGTTATACCAAAAATAATTTGAATTACTTACTTACTCTGCAGCTTTCATCCAAAGCCATCTCTCAAACGTTTAATCTTTAGGTTCCTAAGAACTTACCGCCCTGTTCTGCATCTCAATCTTTTAAATCCTAATATTAAAGGTTAACCCCGGAAGAGTCTGTACAATAATATTTTTATAGTTCCTGATAATGATTCATTTTAGATTCGTTTAATGACTGTCAATTAATAATTTATTTATAAATAATCAAGAATTATATTGAACTTACAATAATTATAATTATTAATTTGTCTTCGGTTGCTTTTGGGATCCGTTTCTCTAGTGATAAACCATACATTGTCTCCCAACATTGCTTCATCCCAAAATCCTTGTAGCGCCGCTCAATGGTCTTAATTTGTTGGTGAAATCTATCGCAGTGTTCGTAACTTACGTCACCAAGATTCTCCGGAAAGAAATTCAAATGCGAATGCGAGAAATGGATTTTTTGAGACATATTTACACCTCTAAGAAATAAATAAAATGGTAAAAACAATACAATTGAAAACAATCAGGAATGAAATTAAATAATGGCATTCCGTACCCATCTTGTTGTAGTTCTTCAGCAAATCGGTAATAATGCCCTCGTAGTTAGGGCTTTTATTATTCCCAAGAAAATTGGTAACAACCCGCTGAAATGAATTCCAGGCCTCGTTTTCAACGGATATTAAATATTTTGGAAAATCTGTGCTTTTTTAGCAATTTTTTTATGTGTGGACCATCGAAGACGCCTTCCTTGATTTTTGCTAAAGAAAGTGCGGGAAAAGGGTTTTCAAATAGGAAAATATTTGGCCTTCCTTGTCTAAGGCCTTCACAAAATTTTTAATGAGGCCAAGTTTAATGTGCAATGCTGGAAGGATAATATTTTCTTTTTTGACAAGAGGCACGTATTTAATATTGTCGTTGCCCACTGTGACGTTCTCCCTTTCTGGCCAGTGTTTTCTTCTATAATGATGTTCACGAGCATGACTATCCCAGAGGCAAAGAAAGCAGCAATATTTTGTATATCCACCATGCATTCCACTCAACATGCCGACGACTTTGAGATCGGAACATATTTTGCAGTTGTGATGCTCATATTGAATGTAAGTATTTTAGCAAACTGACCATTGTGGCGTATGATTCTTTAGTGTTGATGGCATGAGCGATGGGGATAGAAGGTTTTTCATTTCCAATATCCAGTAGAACTGCTTTCAAACTCTCCTTACTACCGTCAATAAACAAGAGCCACTCATTTGGATCAGAAGGCTCTCCGAGTTGTTCAAACAATGCAGGAATATCATTGCAGTAGGATATGTCGTTTTCTTTCTTAAAATGTTGTGCGTAAGGTTTATCCAGTTTCTGTAAAATGTTCAATTTACTCCCGGAGCCAAACAGTTCCATTGTTTCAGGCGAGATGCAAGTAACTTCGTTTTTTTCCTTTGACAGCTCGGGATCTCTCACCAAATCATTCAGTTCAGGCTGCGTAAAATGTTGCAATTGCGACTCCTG
Source organism: Cordilura impudica (assembly GCA_963682025.1). Lineage (NCBI taxonomy): Eukaryota > Metazoa > Arthropoda > Insecta > Diptera > Scathophagidae > Cordilura > Cordilura impudica. Next base: position 239,434,012 of record OY821518.1, read on the forward strand.
TTGAAATTAATTATCACTGCTTGTGTCTGTCTCTTGTGATGATTCACAAGATTCAATCGTTGAATCGGGGCGTTTAGGATGAGGAAATTCACTTTAATGTAGAAATTCACTTGAAACTGGAAGCGAAACAGATGCTACTGTCGCATAAACCCATTTGCCACTCTTTCCAAAACCAGTGGATTTGCTCAGGCAAAGGTAACAATCAACCGAATGGCAGAGCGACTCTCTCTATATCATCGGTACACTGAATTTCATATATCGTCGAATTAGGAATAAAAATTCAATTTATTACACCGTAAGACAAATTTAAAATTTTTTTTTAACACATGAACAAGACCTAATACACGTGAAACTAGAGGCCTCTGGAGTAAAACTGCGTTTACAGTTTGTCATTCCCTCATCATTTGTCCTTTTTAGAGGACTTTAAAGTTTTAAAGGACATTAAATAGAAAAAAAATATATATATATTTCTACTCATCCTATGATGCTGAGATAAAAAGCAAATGAAAGAGGAGACTCTCCTCAATTTTGCAAGAGGACCTAATTGAAGTCCTTTAAAAATTTTGTCCTTTTATATCCTTGAGATTTTCCAGCCATTTCATCCAAAAAAATATATGTTAAGGACATTAATATACGCCAACACGTTGCTGAATTTCATTCTACTCACTTTGTTAGTTTAGTGTAGAAATAATTTTAACTTCTACTATACAAAAAAAAAGTTTATATGTAACTCCCTAATATTAACCAATTTTCTTTAAATAAAATCTAACACATGAACAAATGGATATATACATAAAACTGGACCCCCGGTGAATTAATAGTATTTTTAGTATTCTTTTAGTATTTTTTTTAATATTAAACTAGTACAAAAGTAAAATTCGACTTGGCCGAAAAATTTGGATATTAGCATCCTTCTCAGGTAAACCGTATATATTTCTGTTGGCGCTTATGAATAGTATTGGTATTGCGATAAAGTGTCCAACAATACTCTGCCAACATATGGGAAGTATTTTTTCCTTTAAACCGATTTTCGTTCACCATGCTCGTCACTAAAATCACCCAAATTGCTTGGGAAAAAATCAATGTGACTATCCAAAAAATGTATTTTGAGTGACATGTTGACACGCATTTCACCAAAACTACGGACCATTTTACGGACAATCTCCTTGTAATTTTCTGATTTGTTGTTGCCCAAAAAATTTGTTGTTACATCCTTGAAGCAATCCCACGCTTTTTTCCACTGTTTTAAGAAAATTCGGAATCTCCTTACAATTCATCAATTTCTTTAATTGTGGTCCGTTAAGTACACCTAAGAAAAAGAAGTATTTTTAGCTTTTGAGTTTATACATACTAATTTATAACTTACCAGCATCAATTTTGGCATTGCTTAATTTTGGGAAAATCGTCTTAAGGTGCATCATGGCTTCTCCTTCACTAGCCAGAGCGCGAATAAAATTTCGAATAAGCCCCAATTTGATATGAAGGGGTGGAAGAATAATCTTCGACGAAGGCACTAGAGGCATGTGATCAATGCTATTTTCTCCAAGCTTATAGGTTATGCGGGGCTGCCATTCGTGATCAGTATAGTGTAATTCACGATATCTACCTTCCCAGAGACACAAGAAACATTGATGCTTTGAAAATCCTTTTTAAGCCCTGCTATAATAGCAACCACTTTGAGATCACAACATATCACCCATCCATGGAGGTCATAATTAATTAATTTAAGAATATTTCTCATGTTTGCATATGTTTCCCTTACTTCGGAAGCATAAACGATAGGCAGTGACGGAAAGGTGTTACCGTTATGTAGTAAAACGCCTTTAAGACTCTTCACAGAACCATCTATAAAGAGGCGCCGGATTATAGGGGTGGCCGATTATTTCAAAAAGATATTCAATATCTACTGCATACGTAATCCCAGTTTGATCGTCAACTTTAAAGCATTCATCAAAAGACACTTGTTTTGAGCGCTTTCGGGAAGAAGTCACGCGAAAATCTTCAGAAACCAGTCTCCATTGTTGTAAACGGGATGCCAAAATTTCGGAATTGCTTTTTGTTACACCTATATCACGCACGAGATCATCAAAATCGGCCTGTGTTATAAAATGAGGAGGAGCAAAGCCGACCGAGATATATTCAATATCATTGTTGGCGCACAATGAGTGCTCTTCAACGGCATCTGGAATTTGATCTTCAGATGGGTTTGTTCTATAACGTAACACAGCTGGCTTCACTGAAACACAACTATGGTATTGGATTTTATGTCGCAATTTGTATTTTATCATTTTAGTACGCGGCTGCGATTGGCAAAAGTAGCAGGATTCCGAAGCATGTTCACTTCGATTCAACCAAATCACTGGGTAAACATATTTCATCGGATGCTGTTGTCGGTTAACGGAATTCGAACCTAGTATACCACGATAACAATAGCCGCACACAACTTCAGGCTGATACCATAATTTTGGTACAAAATTAATTAAAAAATATTGTTCGTAACATTCCACAAAGGTTTTTGTAATTTTTCGCGATTTTTTATACGCTACAAATAGTCCGCAGACAACACAAAATTTATTGCGATTGGGGCACTCCATAGTCACTTTCAGTTTTATTCACTTGTTCCTATTTTATAATTTCTCACTTTGAAAAACCAAAAAAAAACACTATTTATTTGCATAAATGTCTAAAAATGAGAGCATAAGAAAAACTGCCCTCAAAATAAAATCGATTCTATCTCACTGCTGTGCTGTTCGGCAGTTATTTTATGTCAAATCGTATGGAAAAAGCTGCTAAGCCCCAATTGTGTTTCTACATTAATAGTTTTAGATCTGATAATTGTTTTGTGGCCTGCTTTATAAATCAGAAATTTGACGTCTTTCTCAGTAGGTCAAACATAAGTATTTAAACAAATTTTAAAACTTCGATGTCCTTTGTAACTTAAAAGCGCTCTTAAAGGGAGACCGGATCACCGAATGAAAAACTGTGAACATACTATTAATTCACCGGGGGTCCAGTTTTATGTGTATATCCATTTGTTCATGTGTTAGATTTTATTTAAAGAAAATTGGTTAATATTAGGGAGTTACATATAAATTTTTTTTTTTTTTTGTATAGTAGAAGTTAAAATTATTTCTACACTAAACTAACAAAGTGAGTAGAATGAAATTCAGCAGCGTGTTGGCGTACATTAATGTCCTTAGCATATATTTTTTCTGAATGAAATGGTTGGAAATTCTCAAGTATATTAATGGACAAAATTTTGAAATGACTTCAATAAGGTCCTTTTGTCCTGATATAACAAAACAAGTATTTTTGCAAAATTGAGGAGAGTCTCCTCTTTCATTTGCTTTTTATCTCAGCATCGTAGGATGAGTAGAAATATATATATATTTTTTTTCTATTTAAATGTCCTTTAAAATTTTAAAGTCCTCTAAAAAGGACAAATGATGAGGGAATGACAAACTGTAAACGCAGTTTTACTCCAGAGGGCCTCTAGTTTCACGTGTATTAGGTCTTGTTCATGTGTTAAAAGTAGTGTTGTACGGTGTTATTAATTCAATTGTATATATAAATTTAATCTTACTGTGATGAAACAGAAGCCCACGCGGCCAGAGTTATATGGCACGATAAACAAACATTATTTGGTGCCCATTGCTCATGAAAAGTTGCAGATGCTATTCCAAAATTTTGCACATAATTCTGTTGTAATGAATCGGTACATCTACGTCTATTTGGTTGCCACACACGTAACAGAAATTATTTGGATTGTTTACGCACTCAAATTCTCGTTTTCTTTTAGGCATTTTAGTGAACACAATGAAATATAATTTCAATGAAATTTGTGAGTTGCTATAATATACAAACAACCGACACTACGTTTTATAGAAGCTGTCAAAACAAAATGTACACCAGTGATGCAAGCCGCCGGTCGTCAGGCGGTTAGCTGCCGCCGCCGACAGGTTTTTTCTAGCCGTCGCCACGTGTTATATCCTAAACAGCTGAAACGAAAGAAATGACGCATCCTACCGGCTGCGTCATTAATGTTTTGGTCCTAAACACCTAATGTTATAGTCCTAACATGTCCTAATGTTATGGTCCTAAACACCTAATGTTATAGTCCTAACAAGCCCTAATGTTATGGTCCTAAACACCTAATGTTATAACAAGTCCTAACCTCGGATTTGCCTATTATGTTATAGCGCTGGCAGGCGCTGTCTATCAACGCCCAAACGGCGTTAATGTTGCTGAAAAGGAGAAAATAAAAGGCAAAGCCGGACAAGTATACTTTCTCACGGTTACAGTCAGAACAGCGTACTTACTTGTCTTCATCTGGCACTGTTCTGACTTTCCCCCCTTTATTTATATTAAATCTTAAAACTAATTAAAGAATCTATAACAACAATGAAAGTAAAAATACTGAAATTGCATTAATAATGCAAGCAAAAATTAATAATAATAAAAAAAACAAACATTAACCATAACTCAATGCGGTTCATGGCCATGGCATACTTAAATGGCTAACTTAACCAATAACAACAAAAAAAAAAAAAAAAACCAATTATAATAATGCAAGTACCGTGGGAAAAAAGGACATACATTTACATTTAATATACACGGAAGTTTACAAAAGAAAATTAAGTCAATGTCATTGCTCAGAATTGCAATAACAGAACATTGCAATAAAAAAAAAACTAAAAAAAGAATACAAACATAAGCAAGCCAACGCATGGTAACAAAAAAAAATAAACACAACAACACCTGTCAACGCGGAACAATATCGTATTGCTCCACATTGAAAGTGACAAAAAATTCAAACATAAGCAAATGAGCCAATGTACGTTACCATGCCAAATTGGGTTGTATGTATTATAATATATTTATGTTGTTATTTTCAAGTTTTCCAACTAATTCTGGGGCAAACCTGCCGACCAGTTTTAGTATATAATATATTCAATATATTTTTGAATCGTGATGTCAAATCTTTCAACTAATTCTGGGGCAAACCTGCCGACCAGTTTTAGAGCTTAATCCTTTTAAAAATCAAACTAGATTTTTAAGGTTAGTGCAAGTTTGCCTGGTTTAAAATTAAAAAAAAAAAATCTAATTACAAATTCGGCCTAATGCCGGAACGATGTTTGGTCCCAAAAAACAGACGCTCATCTAAAGGAGCGTTATTCGCTATTTAATAAATTATTAAGCGATGTTGTTCTTTTGTTGTTTGACAAAACAATCCTTACTTTAATAATTTTTCTTCTGGTAATAGAGCTACAATGAAATTCTTAAAACTAGTCTAGTATTGAGTGACATTTTAAAGTCACTCAATGGTTTTTCGTTTATTTTATGGTTTTCTAATTCATAAACTTATATCTTAAATATATGTGCACTTCTTTAAAATGTTATGCGGCCTACACACGAGGCAACCAGTTGAAGCAATGGTTGTAGCAACAATGATACACACGTAGCAACGGTTGCCTCAATTAGCCAGAAATATCAAAAAGTTTTGATATTTTTCGTTGGTTGAGGCAACCGTTGCTACGTGTATATCATTGTTGATACAACCATTGCTTCAACTGGTTGCCTCGTGTGTAGGCCGCATTATAATCCTATTTTTTAACGCATCCTACCGGCTGCGCCAATTGTTGTAACCGTATCAAGAAACAACAACAAGTACCTTTTAGGGTACGTTTATTAACGCGGTGGGATTGCCTATAGTTTCTTCAATGTTGGCAAGCGTCGTATATCAGCGTCCAAGCGGCACTTATGTTACCTGAAAGTTAGAAAGGAAACTGACAAGACGGCCTAGTTCTTTGTTCATTTAGTCGAACCTAGAACAGTGCTATCTCATCAGCTACTGTTCTAGATTTTACCTCTTTATTTATACTATATCTTAAAACTAAATAAAAATAATGTTATGGTCCTAAACACCTAAGGTTTATAGTCCTAACAAGTCCTAATGTTTAGTCCTAACAAGTCCTAACGTTTAGTCCTATCAAGTCCTAACCGCGGATTTTCCTATTATGTTATAGCGCTGGCAGGCGCTGTCAGTCAACGCCCAAACGCCGTTAATGTTGCTGTAAAAGGAAAAAAGGATAGGCAAAGCAAGACAAGTATGCTTTCTCACGGTTAAAGTCAGATCAGCGTACTTACTTGTCTTCATCTGCCACTGTTCTGACTTTTCCCTCTTTATTTATATTAAATCTTAAAACTAATTAAAGATAAAAATACGGAAATTGCATTACTAATGCAAGCAAAAAATTAATAATAATAAAAAAAAAAAAACAAACGTTAACCATAACGCAATGCAGTTCATGGCCTACTTAAATGGCTAACTTAACCAATAACAAAAAAAAAAAAAAAAACAAATAATAAATAAAAATAACATAAACAAACCAGCGGCTTTTCAAGGCCACTACCTATATTAAATCATTTCGTTTGCAAGCGCTTGACAACACACCCGGAACTTACTAAAAGAAAAAAGAAGTAATCAAAACTAAGTCAATGCATTGTAGTAGCAACGAAAATTAAAAAACAGAACGCTATAAACAAAAACACAATCGAGTTACTCTAATTACACAAGCGTTCATACAAGCCAAAAAAAAAAAGACTTAGCATATACAAATTAAATTAACAAAAAACAAAACTAAAATCGTTACCCTCCACGACATTTAGTTAGGGCAAATATTACTTTATATGAAATCATGGTACATTGTCAAACACTTGAACATTATCTTAAATTGTATTATACTATACATATTATGAATATTATGTTATATTATATTATAATATTATTATTATTATAATTATAATTATTATTTTTATACACGTTGTTATATTGTATATTATATTCGCTATATTAAATTTAAACTAATCTTATACTATTTTGTACTACATTCTATGCATGTGAAACTATGTTTCACAACAATAACAATAATAACAATATACGTCTTAAAACTAAATAAACAAAAAGAATAATACCCAAAACGCACTAGCAGTAATACAAAAAAAAAACCCCGCAAGAGACTTTCACGGTCGCGACCTAGTGTAGCCGTTCATTAATAATATGCAAAAAGTGCATACCCGGAAGTTTACGTTAAGACATTTGTAGCCTGATTATGTTCATAAAGTGGACGATGACTTCATTTGGTCACTAAACAAATGTAAGTTAAGCGCATCCTTAATTGCGCTTCAAAAAATTATAACGGTTGGGCCACCCATGGGCCCAACTCACCTTTTTAATTAAAACACAACACAACACTAGTTAATTAATTTAAAGTACTAAATTTATTGACACGTTTTCATTGAAGCCTAGAATTGAACTGAACAGTTATTCTCTTCAGTCTCTTAATATAATTAAAAATTATGCCTCCTCTAACTTAATTTGCGTGTGCAAATATTTGCTTATTCTAGCTTAAATTATTGGGAACAAGAATTTGCCTTGTTCCCATGATTTCGCAACATCTCTGTATATAAAAAAATAAAGGTGTCGTATTGCACACATGCCATCGTGATACGTTGGTAGGCAAACTGGTACTGCGCGGGGTGTTGACTGCAACACGCGCTGTCTGTGGTATTTGCTGAGTCAAGACATCGCGCTTTGACCAATATGTTGTTTTCAAAGTATGTTGTTTTTAAAAAAGGTATAGGGAACGTGGAAGGTGTTAACTTGTATTTTAGTTTAAGACTCAAGTTATCGACCAAAATATATTTAAGTACAAATATTTGCTGATACGACAATTTACAATAAACTCAACGTACACTGAATCAATTAAGTCTCCGTACAGATATACTAATTATATATATTAATAATTTATGATCGCTTTAAATTGTATTTGTTAGATTTTTTTTATTTAATATTATATGAACTCTTATAAACTAGAAAATAACAGAAAATGAAAATAACATTATTCATTAAAAACATAAAAAATAACACAATTTCTTCAACTTTATATAAAACGATGCCAAAAAAGTCTCCGTACAGATCACCATATTTATCGTAAAAATTTATAATATTTATGTAAGTAGCATTTAATATATCGTAGGTCCTCCTTTATTTGTAATTACAGCATTTAATCGGCTTTTCATAGAATGGACAAGTTTTGTTGTTGTCATAGGATCTATTTTTTCTCATTCTTCCTTTATTACGGCTTTAAGCTGCTCTTTATTCGTTATATTGTGCTGCCGGATCTTTTTTTCTAAGTGGTCCCATAAGTGCTCAATCGGATTGAGATCGGGTGACGGCGCTGGGTGATTTAATTGCTTAGGGACATTATAAATGAGCCATTCCTTCACTAATCCAGAGGTGTGTTTGGGATCGTTGTCCTGCTGGAAATAAAACAAACGTCCCAAACCCAATTTTTCTGCACTTTGTTTTAAGTTTTCTTTTAATATACTTAAATATGCAAATTTATCCATGGTGTTTTCAATAAAAACAAGATTACCAACACCAGAAGCTGCCATACATCCCCATACCATCACATTGCCTCCTCCATGCTTTACAGTTGGGGTCAAATGCTTCGGATCCATTTCAGTATTTGGCTTTCTCCATACCATTTTTCTTCCATCTGAACCAAAAATATTGTATTTACTTTCATCACTGAAAATAACTCGATCCCAAAACAAAAAATCTTTATCAATATGTTCTATGGAGTAATCCAATCTCTTTTTCATATTAACTTTTCGAATATACGGCTTCTTACGGCTCATCCGGCCATTATATCCATTTCGTTTAAGAACATTTCTTACAGTTTGAGGGTCTACAGTTATTCCATCACTAATTTTTAAGTTTCCTGCAATGACACACGCACTAATTTTTGGATTTTTATTCACTGTTCGTACAATTCTCCTCTCCAAGTGATGGTCTATTTTTCTTGGTCGGCCAGTTCTTGGTTTGTTTGCCATTGTTCCTGTTTTCTGAAATTGTTGAATAACGTACTGAATGGACGAACGTGGTCTTTTAACAATTTCACTTATTTCGGATAAACTTTGTAAACTATATGTAGGTCAAGTATATTTGTTGAATATTTGTATGTATATTGTTTACCTATGTATAAGTTAATTACCTTTATATTATTCCAATAAAATAAAGGTACTACAATGAAGCATGTTGTTTGTCATTCGCTTTATTGTTAATTTTTTACTAATTTTAATAAACAAAGTTTTATTCTTATTTTTAGTAATTTAAATAATATCTTTTATTTCATACAATTAACTTTTTGAACAATATGCTAACTCGAGTACTTGACTGCGACTAACGTTAAATGAATCTCGGCCACATACAAATACCAAATACAAATGCAATATCAGCAACATGTCGCGATGGCATGATCGCATTCGTCGACTACGAGTCAGCGAATTGCAAAATATTTGTGCCACTGGTTTCGCAATGTTTGCTGACATCAAAATTATGGCGGAAAATATTTGTGGAGTTAACTCCTCCGCCATTAAAACATGCAATGTCCTCACTGTGCTGCATCGATATCCCGACTGTGCTATTCTCATCTGAACCTGCCGCAGTATTGTCTTTATTTTCGCTCAATTTGAAAGTTTTCTGTATGCTCCTTCTCCGGAGGATCTTTTTTATCGCAATTGCGACAACCACAACCAATGCAAGCCCAATTGTACCAAATCTGAATTTGGTCCGCAATATCTCTATTTCCTCAGTATTGTTGATGTTCAGTTCTCTTAATAATCTTAATGATAGAATCTCCTCGAAACTATCGGACATATTCACTGACCGGATTACAGCGGCCATAGGATTGGCAGTGAGCAGCTGCTTGCTTACGAATATACGTTGGTCCGCCTTGATGACTGCATCGTGAAACTTAATCAATATCGTGCCCTCGACATTAACAGGCTTCTGATCTATCTCTATAGAACCATTGTAAGGATTAAGAAGCAGCATTCCGGGGGCAAGTTCTTCAACGGATGGTATGTGTTGCGCATTAGTTCTTGTGCAGACAGCAGCTTGTCCCTTTAGTAAATAGGGTAGGCATTTGTCGCTTGTAACGTTGCTAAGGTTATCTTCTCTGCGTATGGATACTTCATTCAACGTTTTACAATCATTCATTATTTCGAGAACATAGTTTTTACATACAATTATTTCATTGTTTGGGACTTTAACAATTGAATTTTGCCTTCTTACTGGTTTAACAATCATTTTCTTACAATTTTCTTCATTAGTTCTAGGTAAACTTATAATATAAACTAACGCTAACCTATTTGATGTTATCTTTACCTCTCCATATTCTATTGCTTCTACCAGGTTAACAAAAGGCATGTTTTGCTTTTCCAAAAATTCTTTGGTTATTCGTATTTCCAAGTCTGACAATATAAATGAATTTGTACGAAATAAAGAAGATGTTTACTGGTTGCTGGTTGAAAAAACACACTATATTTCTGTCAATCATTATTTCTTTATACTTATTTTCAACTCTAAGACTTTTTGTTATTAATATAACATAACATACATACATATGTATGTGAAGATATACAAAAAAAAGACACTCAAAATTGTCATACGATAAAACAGTTATTTATCTTAGAACATTCTATGAAACTTTAGGGTGCCATTTAAATGCGAAATAAATATATATAAATTGATTATATATAAAATGAATAAATACAAAGTAAATAAATATAAGTTGAAAGTCATAATAAAACGTCGTCAACAGAATTAATTATTCCAGCTTTAGACCACTGAATTGCATAATCCACATTAACTAGCTCTTCTTTAATAATTTTGATTTCCATCCCTAGCAAGGTTGACGTATCCCTCCTGATTTGATCATATGATTTAATAATGTTCGTCAATCTATTAGTTGTTTTTACCAATTCATTCATTTTTTCCTCCACTAATTTGTTAATAACGGCCTGCTTGTTGTTGTTTTCTAAAACGTTGTTAATCTTATCTGTGATGATTCTAAAGTCTTCATGGTCAGGAGTGCCTGCCACCCATTTCCATACAGTTCCAAGGTGCGCGGGACGTTAAGTGCAACACGCGACTTTTATTTTTATTTTTCACAATTGGGTTTTTTAAAAAATATTTATTTTACGTTTTTCTTCGAAGTCTGGTACAGAACTAAACTTTTACAATTATTGTATCTATTATTTAAATTTAACTTTTGTCTTGTTGACAATCTAAACTTAATTTAGAATGCTTGTAAGCGTTTATTAATTTCACAATATTAACCTTTTTTATTTATTTTACAATTTAAGCATATTTCACAATTCTGTTTTGTTCTCATTTAATTATTTCCAAACATTTATTAATTTTATTGATTTTGCAATTTTGACTTTATTTCTTTTGGCCTATTTTATTTAAGAAGTCGTTGAACTTGTCAATAGTTGAATCATCATTTATTCTGTTTAAAAGTTCGTCGACTTCGTTTAAAATTTTGCTTTGGTCATTTTTTATATATGTATGAAACTCGCGCTGTCTGTGGTATATGCTGGTACTAACTTATATTTGGGTTTGTTTATATTTGTATCCTGACTGTCGAAAGCACTTTACCATGCAGATAGGTGCAGTCCGATACTTAACTGATTATTAATTGTCATTAATTATTATTAATTGCTAAGAACAAGATTTGTTCTTAGTTAACAAGATTATCAAGAGTTATCAAGAATTATAACTAATTTACAATAATCTTGTCTCTTACTTAAAATCACAAAGCTTATTCATATTGAAACTAACGTTTCGCTTAATAAACATAAATTCTTCCATCTTTTTCAAGATATCGTTAATATACCCTTTAAAAACTTCATTGATTTCAAAAATGTTGCGTTATGGATGTTTAAATAATATTCAGGTTTATTTTTTTAAGGGGATCCAACACTTATTTTAGGAAATTTTCAGCTTATAAATTTTCTTTAAATTAAAGTTCTGTGTTGAAATCCCTGGTTTATTAGTATATTCCGTCTTTCTTTATGCGAATTGGTTTTAATATGTAAATACCAATTCACTAGCGGAATATTTTTATTGCATGAATCACACTTTTTATAGCTAGTTGATGAAGATACAGCTTCCATAATATCGTCTTTCATCCTTTGGCTTGTTTTTAATTCATTATGTTGGTTTTCCATGTGCCTTTTTAGATTAAACTTTTTGACAAAGGAATTTGGACGCTCTACGCATTCCATTTCAATATATTTATTTTTGATTGTATATTAAATTTTGAACTTTAAAATAATGTTTATATATTTTATAGTGTGAGTAAGTTTATTCTTATTTATGTTGGGACCCTAAAACCTAAACAAACGAAACAAATGACGAATCCTACCGGCTGCGCCATTAATGTTGGGGTCCTATATTCTGAAAATTAAGGATTAATGCTGAAGTCCCTGCCTATTATGTTATAGCGCTGGCAGGCGCTGTCTATCAATGCCCAAACGGCGTTAATGTTGCTGAAAAGGAGAAAATATAAGGCAAAGCCGGACAAGTATGCTTTCTCACAGTTAAAGTCAGAACAAAGTACTTACTAGTCTTCATCTGGCACTGTTCTGACTTTTCCCCCTTTATTTATATTAAATCTTAAAACTAATTAAAAATATCTATACAACAATGAAAGTAAAAATACTGAAATTGCATTAATAATGCAAGCGAAAATTAATAATAATAAAAAAACAAACATTAACCATAACTCAATGCGGTTCATGGCCATGGCATACTTAAATGGCTAACTTAACCAATAACATCAAAAAAAAAAAAACAAAACAAATAATAATAATGCAAGTACCGTGGGAAAAAAGGACATACATTTATATTTAATATACACGGAAGTTTACTAAAAAAAATTAAGTCAATGTCATTGCTCAGAATTGCAACAACAGAACATTGCGATACAAAAAAAACTCTAAAAAAAAAGAATACAAACATATGTAAGCCAACGCATGGTAACCGAAAAAAAATAAACAGCACAACACCTGTCAACGCGGAATAATATCGTATTGCTCCACATTAAAAGTGACAAAAAATTCAAATATAAGCAAATGAGCCAATGTACGTTACCATGCCAAATTGGGTTGTATGTATGTTTCTTGAATATGTTATACTCCTAACAGCTGAAACAAAACAAAAAAAAAAACGCGGGTTCGCCTATTGTGTTTTAGCGCTGGCAGGCGCTGTCAATCGACGCCCAAACGGCGTCAATGTAGCTGTGGAAAGAAAAAAGAGAACAAACAAAACCAGATTCCGTACCAGTTAGACAGTGCGACCTCTAGTTTTCATCTGCTGCCGTTATGCACTCTCTATTCTTTATTTATACTAAATCTTAAAACTAATTAAAAATATCTACAACAAAAATTAAAGTAAAAATTGCATTGATAATGTAAGCAAAAAAAATTAATAATAAAAAGAAAACAAACATTAACCATAACTCAATGCAGTTCATGGCCATGGCATACTTAATCAATAACAAAAAGAAAACAAATAATAACATCGCAAATACCGTGGGAAAAACAAAAAGACATACGTTAACATTTAATATACGCGGAAATTAACAAAAGAGAATTAAATCAATGTTATTGCTTAAAATTGCAATAACAGAACATTGCGATTAGGGTGATCGATTATTCGACGTTTTGCTAAAACCGGTTTTCGGTTTTTCCGAATAGTTAAAATTTGAAAAAAACCGGGTTCGGTTTTGCAAAAGTGAAAAAAACCGGTCACCCGGTTTTTTCCGAATATTGTAGAATAATATTTCAACCTTAAAAATTAAAAACAACGTTTTTTTTTATCACATAAAACAATTTATTTAAACAAAAACAATTCAGGGAACTCTTAAAAAAAATGAGATCAAATATTTCATTAATATATTTTTTTAAATAATTATTTCTAATTAATTATTTCTTTTGAAATAATCTTTTAAAAATAAAATGCAGTTTAAATGTTTTGGTGTATATCGATTTTTTTCTTTTGTTTTAATAAAACTTGACATTGAAAACGATCTTTCACTTAGTGTGCTAGTAGGACAAACAGTTAACAGAGCATTGAGTAACTTTTCAAGCTTATCAGATCTCTTATGGCAATTGTCCAAACATAAAAAATCTTCTAAAATGCTTTGTTGATTATTTATTGAAGAAGAATTTTTTGGTTTTTGAATATTTTTAATGGAATTATTCAATTCATGTTCCAAATTGTATTCGGAATCATCACTTTCCTGCTCATCATTTAAATCAGAGGTAGTGTCTTCCATATCGTTAAATAAACGATAATATATTTGGGAAGCAAATTCTATTGCCTCACTTTTTGTCGAATATTTAAGGAATGTATCGCTAATAGGAAAGTTTGCAGTGCTTAAATATAATACCAACGCGTTTAGAACTTTGATACGTCTTTCGCTTATACGTTTTTTTAAGCATTCAAGCAATTCTTGTGACAAAGGGTTTTGAATCTTAGAAACGTTTTTAAACAAAAATTGAAAAATGCCTTCAGCTTCTACCAAGGTTGTCGAATTTTTAGACAATTCATTTATAGCAATTTCTAACGGCTTTAGAGTATTATTAAGCTCTGACAGCGTTGTTATTTCATTTTCACTAAATGGTGTTAGCCCTAGGTCTAAAAGAGCATGATTTACACATTTATGAATTTTTAAAAATTGTGAAATCATTTTTACCATAGAATTCCATCTATGCTTTACGTCATGTATAAGCTTAAGCTCTCTCTTCTCCTGTGTTTTAACATAAACTTGAAGTTTTTTTTGTTTGTCGGAAGATTTGTTAAACATCTTTACGCATTTTCTTATGCGATCTATAAGAGTTCTTACGTTCACATTTAAACAGACATTTTGTAATGTTAATTTAATAAAATTTTCTGGATCGTCTTCTTCAAAGTCAGATTCATTAGAACTTGAATCATCTTCTATATTATAATCTTTCTTTGAATAAATTGTGTCAACAACACAAAGATGAATTGCATGGTTAATGCAAAGTTGAGATTCGGCCTCTATATTCTGCCCGTATTTTTGCATCACTGCAGCACCATCATGTGTTGATGCGACAATATCATGTTGAATATTAATTGAAAACTCAGTCAACTTTTTTTTAATAATTTGTTCTAAGTTATATGCATTTGCTTTAACTTTAATTTCTTCTAATCCAAGATTATATATTTCAAATGATTTCCTTTCAGGATTATAGTGTCGTATAGTCACATTTACATATTTTAAATATGATATGTCTGACCACTCATCAACGACAATGGAAAATCTTCCATTGCTTTCTTTTATCTGAATTACTTTATTTTTCAATTCTTGTTGTTTCATAAGATAAAACTGATCAATTCTTTCCCATATTGTTGATTCTGCTGGCATATTGTAGTTTTTTGAATGTAAATATGCTAGTGCTACGCGGGATTTTTTCAACGCCCTTACAGACATCCCATCTTCAGCCACACAGCGAGCTAATATTTCGCCTATGGACTCATTTTTAGAGACATACTTTAATAAAGTATTATCTGGGGTTAATTTAAAAACACTTGGAGTGCAATCAATTTCTTCTTGTTGTACTTTTGAAGTTATGGTAATTTTATGGACGCATTTGGCATGATTTAGCAGTGAAGATGTTGAAGAGCCTTTGCAACTCAATATTTTAGGACACTTAAGGCATCTGGCCTTTTCTTTTCCTTGACGTTGAAAATACTTCCAAACTTCAGACGACATCTGCACAAAAACAGAATAATTAACACTTGAGTTGAAATAAAAAATAAATAACATTACTTGCAATTATCTTCTTTAAGTTAATTTAAAACTGAAAAAAGTTGTAAACATGTTTTTTACTTCAATTAGAATCTTGGCTTTTTTTTAAACAGCTGTTGTTTTAAGGTTGCCAGATGAATAAAAAATAAACGAGTGTTTACATTACACTTAAAAAATTTATAGAAATGATAATATAATAGATTATTTAATAAATTATCATATATTAAAGCTAAAAAGTAATATAAAAAAACCGGGTATTCGACAACAAAAAACCGGGTTATTCGACATTCGAAATATGAGCAAATTCAAAAAACCGAAACCGGCAATGCAAAAAAACCGGTTTCGGCCGGTTTTAAAAAACCGGGTCGATCACCCTAATTGCGATACAAAAAAAACTCTAAAAAAAAAGAATACAAACATAAGTAAGCCAACGCATGGTAACCGAAAAAAAATAAACAGCACAACACCTGTCAATGCGGAACAATATCGTATTGCTCCACATTGAAAGTGACAAAAAATTTAAACATAAGCAAATGAGCCAATGTACGTTACCATGCCAAATTGGGTTGTATGTATGTTTCTTGAATAAACATTTAATAATTACGCTCGAGAAAAATCGATCGCAAGCGTATAAACCCAATAAACCCTAGGTGGTGGAATATGTTGTGTGTGTGTCTGAAATGGCGTATTATAAATACGAATTCTCTCATTTGGATTAAGTTTCTTTAGGGGTATTGTTGGCTTATTTAAGTTCCCGTTTCTATACATTTGGTTAATTGGTGAAGTTATATTATTTGGGTAACGTGGGTGAATAGAGGTGTTCCTAAAATTCATATTTTGAAACTCAAGGCATGACGTGTATGCTTCTGGTAACGTTTTCGGTTTTTGGATCGCAAGCATCCTTGAAACATCTCCATTAATACCTTTAATAAAAATATCTAAGGCTCTGTTCCTATAGCTCGATATTAAAGCTTCAACAGTTTCCCCTGAATAGTTATCTGTTTTAATTTTATTTATAATACATAAGTGAGAGCTGGTGGTTAACTCTCGCATAAAACTCGTCGATGGTATTATTTCTTTGACGCATGATGTTAAGCTGATATTCTAATGTCTGAATATCTCTCTTATCGGCATAGTGTAGGGACAGGCAGTTTTTTATCTTTTCCCAACTTTCGTCAAAAATGTTGTATGAGATTAATGCTGTGTCTGCAGGACCCCTAACTTTTTGTCGAATGTGTTGCCCTATAGATTGGTTTTTGTCTGACAATTTCATAGTCTTTCAGAATGGACTCCACATTGTGGATCCATGAAATGTATTGGACAGGATTGCCATCGAAGATCTGTAAATCCCTAACACAATCTGGGAGTTTCCTAATATCTTGAAGATCTGTCTCTGTTCGTGGAACAGGAAGTGACATCTCTTCTGTCGAGGGGCGGTTAATAACATTTTCTACATTCCCTTGTCTAATAATCAAAATCTTAACCTGTTCAATCTGGGCATTAAGTGCTCCAGTAAGTTGTGTAATGGCCTCTTTTATCTGGTCCATTTCTAAAAAAGCTATATTTGAAATGTGTGTTCAGTGTATTCACAATATTAAATATTCCTTAGCTTTAAAAATGTGTGGGCATTAATAATTTTCTATATAATTTATAATTTGTGTTTTTTTTATTTAAAATTATTTATAGTTGAGTTTCTTCTATAAGTTATATGTTTTAGTTTTGAACAATTCCATAAAGGTTTGTTTACGTTATTTATAATTTGTGTCTTTTTTTTACAGTTTTTTTGTTAATTACTCGTACTCTTGATTTTACAAATGAGTTTAAAATAATTTAATTTTTACAATTTGTGCCTTCTTTTGGCAATTTTTAAAATATATAAATTGCTTTTACAATTACGTTTCTATTTTTTCTTTTAAATAATTTCATAAAGTTTGATTACAACTTACAATAATAATAATATCAGCATGCCGCTCGGGATTGGTGTATTCTCCTTTTCGCTTCCTACTAGGGTACCCCTTCTCCACTGGTAACTGATGTGAGTCCTTTGTCCTTCCACAAATGTTTTTGGTGAACACGATTTTAGTTCACTACTTAGCGTGTTTTATTTTTTAGGTTCAATGTTGACACGCCTTTAAGTCACTATTAACGTTAGTGTTTATGTACAAGTTTTCAAGCCAATTTTTATGCTTTTCGTTGCCTTTAATCACAGGGTCACTCAATAAAAACTTTTTTTTTTTTGCACTGTTTAACGCGTTTTTATTTTGAAACGCGTGTTTAGTTACTTTTTCAAAATTAATTTTTCTCGTTAATTCTTAATTTTTCACACTATTGATTTAAGTTTTACACTCGGGTTTTTTAAGACTTTTTTAAGCTCGGGCGCCAGTAAACGATTGTGGTTGTGGATGCAAAATAGAACTAACTTCTTTATTGAATATTTGTTTCTTTTATATAAAAATTTACTTAAGTTTACATTACAATTGATTTTTTATAAACAATTAGGTTTTGCTTAAATATTGTTGTGTTGTTTTGTTGTTGTATATTTTGTGTCAGCTAGAATGGTGTTGGTAACAATTTTGTTTATTGATTTTTTATAACTTATTTAGGTTTTGCTTACTTAATAAATATTATTGGTGTCGTCAATTAAACTATGTTGTGTTGTTTTGTTGTTGTGTATTTTGTGTCAGCTAGAATGGTGTTGGTAACAATTTTGGTTATTGATTTTTTATAACTTAATTTTAATAAATATTATTGGTGTCGTTAATTGAACTATGTTGTGTTTGTTTTGTTGTTGTGTATTTTGTGTCAGCTAGAATTGAATGGTGTTGGTTACTGAACTCTGTTGTGTTCAATTGTTGTTGTGTAGTTTGAGTCAGCTAGAATTAAATGGTGCCGGTAACTGAACTCTGTTCAGTTTCAATTTAAGTGCAAATTATTAGGAGTATTCACTGAATGCGTTAACTTAAATATTCCTATATAAGTTCATGGAGAGGCTAGATGTTATTCCTGCTCCTAATACCCTCCCTCTTAGAATTTAACTAAAAAAAAACAAATAATTAAGTTTGGTTACCCCTATTATGTGCACTCACCTTTAGTTACACGTTGCCACCACTTGATCTGCTGCTTCCTACTTCACCAACATCTTCATCACAACCTCGGAACTAGAAGGTTACTTTAAAATTTTTTATTTTTGTATGGAGTTGTTCGTCTGTCTTTTTAGTCGTCTAATATTGGTATTCTTTTCTTTTGCCGTTGTCCGTACAAAGACTTTCTAAATATATAATGGAATTCTTGTCCGGGGCCAATAATACCTATGACCTAAGTCCTGCCCACTTTTTTATATGTTTTTGCTTAGTAAAGATTAAATAATTAGTTATATTGGTGTATGTATATATCGTCACCTAAAATGCAAAAGGCCGTAACTAACATTTTTAGTATTTTACAGGAGAAGCAAAAAACGTTATAAATTAAAGACTACTTAAAGCTAAATATCCAAATTGTAGATTGAAGCTTAGAAAACAAAGACGGATTTGTTTATGAAAACCAAATTAATGGGAACAAATTAGTTTTTAAGAAATGTTAGTTGCGGCCTTTTGCACTCTATTTTTCTGAAACCAAAAAGCCGTAACTACAAGAAAAAAATTGTGCATAAAACAAAACAAATGGTTAAAATAACAAAATGTGCTTTTAGGCCGTAACTAAAAAAGTTTTTAACAAGTTATGTCTTTTTGTATCTATTTATTGTAAGTATTTTAACACAAAATACAAAATTGCTTATAACTTTTAAAAAAATTCGGGAAGAAATTATTTAATTAATAAATTTAATTTGAGAAAATAAAATAAAATTAAACTGGTACAGAAAAACAAAATAATTCATTTGAAAACAACAAAACCTGCATCACAAATAGCAAATTAGAATAGGTTTAAGATGTAAAGGGTATATTATCATAAAAGCTGTGGCAGTCAGCCGGAAGTAAAAATTTAAGTTCCTGAAGGTGTTCCCATTTCTTTTTGGATATTGGTATTCTTTCGATATGTAACTGTGAAGGTTCGATGTCCTTAAATTTTTGTTGCGTACGTTGTGGCAAAACGTTATAATCGTCGTTGATATTTGTTTTATAATAAATTATTCCAGATGGATCATATCCCAAGGCACGGATTATATTAACAGTTGGCTCTCCGGATTTTTTGCCTGTAATGAAGATACTGAGTTTTTTATACATAATTTATACATGTGTGTTAAATTTTACCTGGTCGAATAGATACGTAGCGCTTAGGAATATTTTCATAGTCAAGGAAATACTTGTAATCAACATGATGCACTTTTAGAGGAAAGGGGTTCTTTCGAGACTCTCTAATCAAGCCAGACAGCTCAGATGGTAAATTTATTTGTCTCTTGTTTATTTTTCTTTGAATGAGGGAGTGGGTCGAATCACACTCCATTTGTGTATGTCCCACTATTAAATATTTATGTTCTACCGTTATGTTTTCTTGAACACATAAAGATAATATTGCGTTAGAGAGAATTACATTTCGGTTCTGGTAGGAACAACCATCGGAATATATAGTTATGTGATGAATATTTGGTGACTTTTTAATGTCATTTTTTATGTATTTTATTATACATGTAGCAAAGGTAGAAGCAACAAGGGTACCATCTGTTTCGTCCCAGACAAAATTGTCAGATTCATGTGAAATGACGTTATAAATTGTGAAATTGTGCACTTGCAATTTCATTTTATAGTACGTGGCATTTGCATTTGTCTGTGGAATCAATTTCACTGCCTGCATGTCAATGCATAACAACAAGTTTAATCCTGAATTGGCGTTTTTCATGTCATTTAACTTTTCATTTCTATCCATGTATATCCATTCTATGAATGTCGTACTGATCTTGGGTTAAGTTCTTCGATTCGTATGATGTGCAGGTGTCGCACATATCATTTTTTGGCTTAAATATGCAACAGTTTTGTTTTTTTAATACTGCCATAAATGTTGGAAAAGATACATGAACTACTTCATTAGTCTCGCAGTCTTTAAAATAAACTTCATAGACATGTTTGTAGCTTTTAAAATCGGACTGAAAGTACAGTTTCTTCGTATATTGTCTTCGGTAGTGTGATTCAAGCTTAGGAATGTCATGCAACCATTTTTCCAGAAAATTTAAACGTTTTTGAAATAAGACTCCTTCATTAGTAAATGCTTTACGTTTTGATGTTATTTTGTTTTGTTCTTCTGGCGAAATATTGGTGCCATGGGAGTCATTGAAATTTACCCAATTCCTCACCATTTTCTCATTTATTCCAAGCGTAGATAAAAACATATGAAAACACATTTGAACACGTTTAGAATGATGTTTTAAATAGTAACGTTTCGTAATTGATCTTCTAGAGTTTTCAACACCATTTCGCTTAATGTTTGCGCGCTCAACAAGATTAACGACATAAATTAAATATTTCCTTACGAATTTCTTCGGAAAATGTAGAACAATTCCGTACAGCACTTTTCTCACAGAATTTTTAAGTACATCCAGCTTTAAGTTCTCTTGGAACTTTTTCACTAATAATGCCTTTCGTTAGTCCCATGTATTTTTTTCCTTTCAATCGGTTTATTATATTTCCAGATCTTTTATTACTTTTTTTAAGTTTTTCATTACAATCATTTTCACTATTAGTACTCATTTTTTTTATTTTGTTTTATTCCGGGAATAACAGCAGTAACACAATAACACAATTTGAAAAAGAATGAAAGTTAATGAAAAAAAATGTAATTACGGATAACACAATGTGTCACATTGAAAAAGAATCTAAGAGAATGAAAAAAGTGTAGTTACGGCTTTTTGGTTTATGAAATTGTTGAAGTTGCAGTTACGGCCTTTTGATTTTCGCCCATAAAGTCGTTATTTTTGGACGTATGCATGTAAAATTTACTGTGTACATGTGTTTCGATTAAGTACGTCATAATCAATCAAAAAGTCAATTTTGATTTTTTTGTTAGTTACGGCCTTTTGCATTTTAGGTGACGATATGTATTGGTACCAAAAAGAGATACTCTCCAAGATATTCATTTACATTATCATTACGATATATACTTAAAATAAAAAAATGAATAGAGGTATATAATATACTTAACTTATTAACTTAAAAACAAATTTTAAACCGGAAAAAGGACTAGCCGCACAGTGTAAGATTTTGCTAATCTAGGGGGACTTAATCCAATTGCAGCCAAAGTTTAAGAGATATAGACTTGAAATTTGGAACATAAGCTTTTAATTTTAATGTGGAGGCTCAGATCTAAAATGAGGAACATTGGACAAAAACTACTCCCCCCTCCCATATTAGCCCCACATTTTTTTTTCTAGAATTAAGCCAAAAAAAAAGGCTTTTTGATAAACTATAGGTAGAGTATCCTAAAAGTTATTAAAGTAACTATTTGTTTACTAGAAAAATATATAAGAAAATAAATAAAAATTTTGTTGTTGTTGTTTTCAGGG
Organism: Cordilura impudica; assembly: GCA_963682025.1. NCBI lineage: Eukaryota > Metazoa > Arthropoda > Insecta > Diptera > Scathophagidae > Cordilura > Cordilura impudica. The sequence goes on from OY821518.1 coordinate 239,456,194, forward strand.
TTGTATTCACTTATAGTATTCAATATTGTATTATATTGTACTTATTATATAATATGTATGCAAAAATTGTATTTAATAAATTTAATCTGAATCAGAGCTTTCTTCAAATTCTTGATGGTCCAACAATAACGTAAGCACTTCTGCATATAAAGCTCCATGCTGGGTTTTTGGAGTTAAACGCAAACCAATGGGGAGAATGCAGGAAGAGATTATGTCTTTTCCATGGTACAAAATTTTGTGCACAGTAACTGGCATGTTGAACCATGAATATTCCGACAAATAAAGTTCTATAGTTTCTGTCGTGTAGCGCTGAAATGCGTGTATATTAATGGGGTAACCACTTCCTATACAAATAAGTATTGTGCGAAACCTCTTTATAAGATCGATATTTATGCCTGTTATATTCGATGTTTTTTCTGCGTCTTTAAAAAATCTTCTGGCAGTATTGCCATCATTGCCATGTTGCCGGTTTCTTGCTTCGGCATATCCACTAAAAGACCCATTTCTTTTTTAAAGCTGTCTTGAATTTTTTTCTTTTTTTCAGCTACTTTAGCTTTATTGTCCTCACCTGACACATACCATTTTTTAATTTCGATTATGTACGAGATGTGCAGCAAGCATTCCATAAATCTTATATACGCATGTAGAGGCGAAAGGTGTAAAGCAAGCATATTTTCGTCGATTTTCCGCTCTGATAAGGCACTTAAATTGTTCATGGTTTTTGGTGTAGCACCACACAAATAGCATACTTGCGATGACGTGTACGATGATAGCGCGTTGCAGACTTTTCCGTCAATCATACATAAAACGACAAAAGCTCTAACAGTTTTGATGATAGTAGGAATCAAAACTGAAATTTGATCCTAAATGTGATTCACTTCCTTTATAATTACCTCACGTGTTTCTTTTGTAAAAATAAATTTGATAGGCTGACAATATCTGGTCGAGGATGGAGCAGGGTTTTGCCACAAAATTCTCTTTTCCTCTCTAATCATTGAAAAAAGTTGAAGAGGTACCATAGTATAATGTAAAAAGTATATATTTTTGTAAGTTAATATTCTTAGGCCGGCGTTTCAAACGCCACTGGCTTTTTCATAAAACTCGGCACTTCAAAGTCGCCAGAGTTAAAGCACTTAGGAGTGCTAGTGGTTTCAATAAAAAAAAAAACCAGAGCCAATTACTCGGCTTGAGTTCACTTTAATTATTGATTTTTATTAATATTCTTATCCTACTTATAAATAAAACTAACGGTACTTAAAGCTATTTTATTATTTACTTTTTTAATCCTAAACTTAATCCTAATCATATGTTGTAACTTATGTTCTAAATTACAGCTGTTCACATATTATAACACTTTACTTAACAGCTGTGTAATAACAGTGATGGTATTTTGGTTCACTACACCCTTACCCTTTAAAGAAAATAATTTTTGTAAATTTTGTTTTGTTTTCATTAACTCATTTTATTTATAAAGAAATGTAATAAGAATTTAAACAATAAAACAAATTTAAAGTATTTTATATATGTTTTAAATTATTCATTGTACAATTTGATTAAAAATATATTATTGTTTTTATGTTCGTTGCTTCTTTGTTATTAGTTCGCGTTCAATTTTGTCTATTTGTGTCCAAATTTCGGAAGCTATGTCCCACGGTGGATTTTCGGAATTCACCCGCCTCTTGAGATCAGCCAATTTCTTCCTTAATTTCACCAGTTTTCCTGCCCGTTGTCTTTTAGGTTTATTTGTTTTTGGTACCGTGGTTAATTTTTCGTCAATCCTTTTTTGTTGTCGTCGCAAGTATTCTTCCACTGTTAATGGTTGGGGCTGTGGGACTGCCTCTGTGGGACTGCCTCTGTCCATTGTGATTTGCAGGATCGCCATATAATGTAAAAAGTATATATTTTTGTAAGTTAATATTCTTAGGCCGGCGTTTCAAACGCCACTGGCTTTTTCATAAAACTCGGCACTTCAAAGTCGCCAGAGTTAAAGCACTTAGGAGTGCTAGTGGTTTCAATAAAAAAAACCAGAGCCAATTACTCGGCTTGAGTTCACTTTAATTATTGATTTTTATTAATATTCTTATCCTACTTATAAATAAAACTAACGGTACTTAAAGCTATTTTATTATTTACTTTTTTAATCCTAAACTTAATCCTAATCATATGTTGTAACTTATGTTCTAAATTACAGCTGTTCACATATTATAACACTTTACTTAACTAACAGCTGTGTAATAACAGTGATGGTATTTTGGTTCACTACAATAGATATAGAAAATAAACTTTCATCTGACAAATTTTCATCCGTAAATTTTTGCTTATACCTATTCTGTTCAGCACCATCGCATCCCCATTTTATTATTATGCATACTGCATCTTTAAGATCAGGTAACGACTTGAAAACCTCTTCTAGTGCTCTTATCAATCGTTTTACTGTGTGATCTATTAACGACTGAAAATTAATTTCAGCACATGTTTCCATCACAGTAATATTATTTGGATAACACAACAGTTTTGACTGCTTTGCAAGGTCATAACACGGATATAATTTAGGACTGCAATGCTTTGTGAGCTGCCGTATTGCCAGATATTGGTGCGTTGATAAATTTGCGTCTATTATCATGGCCAGTGCTTTATCCGCTGAAAGCCGCTTTGATTCCACAACACTTAGTCTGGCCTTTTTTATAATTGTACCTCTTGATGGCGAAGCGTTTGCTAATTCCTTCACAAGATCGGCTGCGTCCCTTTTCCCGCAAGATCGAATTTTCAGTTCAGTTGCCATTATCAAATGATCTGTAGATATATTAGATATAAGCTCCTTACATTTTTGTTGTTTTGTTTTAAGACAACATTCTGAGAATTTTTTTTCTTCTCTTCCGACATTGAGACTTTTTTTTTGAAGTTGATGGGCGCAACATCAAGAATGAACTCTGCAGCTTGAATTGTTGTTTTAAGCCATAAAGCATTATCATGCATAAATCTGGGCTTAACTCGTCGAGATTTATCCCATCTCACTTGAAAATCGTAGCATAGCTTTCGTAAACGTGCTTTTAACTTTTCACAGTCCACATCATTTCAAAAAATTGTTAAAACGAATTTTAAAATCGCTTCGAACCTTTCTGGTTTGATGTTATTTAACCAAACATGAAAAAGTTCCTGGCGCGATATTTCAGACATATTAAAAAACGATACCTTTGGGCAAAATATGGGCAAGATTTTATTCTTTGAATCAGTTTCGGGAATCTTTTCGATGATCCTCCTTGTGGTGGCAAAGTAGAATCTGATAGAATATGAATGTTTTAGTCTATGAAAAGTTTAAGATTTTTTAACACTTACTTACTTTTTAGCTTTTTATGAAGCAAAATTATTTAAATAGTCCACTTAAAATTTTTTGAATAATTTATTCAAAATTTTATAGTTGAACTATTGAGATAAAAGAAAAAAAAAAATTTGGAAAAAAAAGCACACACGATTTAATTCTAACCACTTTTAATTTGATGACTTTTGCCAGCTGTCAAACTTGCATTTAAATGCATTTCAATAACACCTGTTTGATAGCCGTCATCATATTAACAACATTTTTGTATTAGGTTTTGTGTTTATTTTCGTAACAATATGATATTTTTCTAACATCTAGGAACATATGATCAAATTTGAAGCACTTTTTTTTTTATTAAGTCCCCCTAGATTGGCAAAATCTTACACAGTGAGCCGGTGCCTTTGGTAACGGATAACCTCGGTATGCCTTACATAGTCTTAACGCGTTAATCAAGACCGGGTGACCATCTATCGGTTATAGAAATTAATTCTGACCGATTTATCCCGATATCGAAAGCAGTGCTTAGGTCCCAATTTAATACGAAAGGATATATAAGATATATCGGAGATGCCTCTATATAAATATATTAAGGCTGTTCTGCCGTCTGTCGTTTGTCGTCTGTTTTCTGTCCCACTTGGTCGATACAAAAAAAATTAAAATAAAAGAAAATACAGAGTACCTTGTGGCGGTGGTTGTTGCCGATGCGGCTATGGTTATTTCTGTTTTGGCTATCGTGGTTATTGAGGAACTTTATGTGTTGGTCGATACATCTGCTGTCGGGTATACCCTCAACATCGGCCCGGTTCTAGGACTGGACTCGACGGAAACCCCGGCCGCAGAGGTGGCGCTTATTGGTGGCTGGTGTTGTCTATAATGATGTTCCAGGGTGTTGTTCTATAGGTTGTTATTATTTAAAGGCGATCGGTGTTTCTGTCGTCGTTGTTGTTGTTGACCTGGAGGTTGTTTTGGCCCGTTGTGTGTGCTATGGTTGCTGTTCTGGTGGTGGTTGCAGTTGTTGTTGGGTCTTGTTGTTATGGTGGTTTTCGCTGTTAATTTTGTTGCCGGGAAGGAGCCTGTGGTGGTGGTTTAGGTTTGTGGATTCGTTGGCGACTATAGGTGTTGTTGAGGCCTTTGTCTTTGATCTGGTGGTTACTTGGTTCTTTAAAGGTGCCCACAGTAGAACTATTTGGACCCGTTTGAAGTGGATGTGGGCTTCTGTGTTTGCAATGATCAACGCTTTTGGTGGAACGGCTTTTCCTCTTGCGAATTTAGTGCGATTAGGAAACTATTTTCTTCCCCTTCTTAATGCCTTCTAATTTATCAAACATCACCAAAAAGAAAATTCCTCTTTGCGACGGTGGCCATCTTTTTTTTTTTTAACGTCACTGTTGGAAAGTTTTTGCCCACATCCAATTGGCGTTGTCCCGGTGTCAAATTATTAGAACTCTTCCAAGTGGTGGAATGATTACACGCGCTGTGAAGTTGGTGATGTTAGGAATACACCCGTAGACTGTAGTTCCGGTGCGTTTGTTCCCGGTGAATTTTAGGGGCTGCTGGTGACGTTAGTTGTGGGGAATTGAAGTTGAGGTTATGGCTGTTAGTAATACTAGCGTTACGACGACGCTGTGACTGCTCCACCTCACGAAGGATGCCGGCGTTGTCGCAGGTGTTGTGGGAGTCACCAAGATTTTACACTAGTCGCCTGGTTTAAACTATATTGCCCCTTTTACTTCTTACCACTTCTGTCCTAAAAAAATCAGTTTCTTTTCTTGGTACCCTCTCTAGGGTACCTAACTGAAACATGCGTCGCCAACCAGAACAGAACGGAAAAGAAAAAACGCAAAATGCGTGAAACTCACTATTTATATCAACCCTACCGCCATTGAGTAGATCTCCCTCTTTTCTCTTCTACTAAAAACAAAATGCAGCCGTGTTTTTTTTACCTATTTTCTAGGGTTGCATTCTTATGCAACTTGAATGAATTAAGGAAGAAGAAGAAAAGTCAAAGGTCCATATTGAGATTTAATATTTTATTAATATAATTGTTCTTTGCTAAATTTAAATTTAAATAATCTTGGTACATTAGAAAATTATTTTATAGGTCATATGAGCTTACTTACGAAACACACCTTAGTATAAAAAATTTAGTAATTTATATTTAGTTTTGAAATTTGTAAAATTTTAAATTGGTTTGAGGAAGGTTAAGTCTAAACTTTGAATTGTAATAAATTTAGTAATTTAAATTTAGTTTGGCAAAATTTGAATTTTCAATTTTATATAAAAAAGGAAACTTTGAGTTTTCAAATTTAATTAAAAAAAATTGGAATTTTCAAATTTTTATTTGAAGGATTTTAATTCTAAATTTTACTCTCGAATAAATTTAGTAATCTTAATTGGTAGCTTAAATTTAATGTTGAAAAATTTATTTCTTCTCTTCTTTCCATTTTGATGGTGGAAATTTTAATATAACATTATCCACTTATTATACACTTATTAACTGTTTTGGTTCCATAATAGCTCTTCGTAATTGATTACATATTTATGATGTTAAATAAGTGAAATAAATATGTAGCTAGTTACCGCCTTATTAATAGTATTGTTTCGAGAAATGCCTGAAAAATGCTGTGTTGGCCGAAATGCGTTGAAGTTTGTTGAAAATGGTGCCGCCTGATGGTTGTTTCGAAGATGTTGTTTCGAAAAAACGCGTTTGTTGTTTCGAAAAATGCTGTGTTGGCGGAAACGCGTTGAAGTTTGTTGAAAACGGTGCCGCCTGATGGTTGCTTCGAAATGTTGTTTCGAAAAAATGCGGTTGTTGTTTCGAAAGATGCTGTGTTGGCGGAAATGCGTTGAAGTTTGTTGAGAATTGTACCGCTTGATTGTTGTTCCGAAGATGTTGTTTCGAAAAAATGCGGTTGTTGTTTCGAAAAACGCTGTGTTGGCGGAATTGCGTTGAAGTTTGTTGAAAACGGTGCAGCCTGATGGTTGCTTCGAAGATGTTTCGAAAAATTGCGGTTGTTGTTCCGAAAAATGCTGTTTTGGCGGAAGTGCGTTGAAGTTTGTTGAAAACGGTGCTGCCTGTGTTGCAAATGTTGGAATTAAAGATATTGAAAATTTTCTGAGCCTAGTTTTAGTCGCTACTTGGAGAGCTTGAAAGGCATTGCTCGTCGGTTTGGGAGGATTCTTGACCGAATTAGACCTACAACAACATATAAATAGATAGAGAACATTTATTTCCACGACTTTTTAAAAAAAAAAATACTAAATTATTTAACTTGGGTTATTGAATCTAAGATAAATAAGTTTACAGATTATAGATTTAGGTTATAATTTGCTAAAAACTATCCGCGTGATTCGTTTGTCAGCATTCCCAATTATTAAATTCTTACTCCAAGTTATTCATTTTAATTTTAAAAAAAATTAATATGTTTTTATTAAAAAAAAAAATCATTAAATATGGCTATAAATTAAAATATTACGTAATTTACACGAATATAAATTTGAAAAATGAATATAATAGTAGAATAGTATAATATAAATAAATAATATAATAATTTACAGACACTTTTTCTTGAGTGTAAATGATCGGTCAAACAAACGTATGTCAGTCGCGACTTTGCGTAAAACAATTCGTCATTGTGACGCCCGTATTACCATGCACTATATATGTTTGTTTTGCGGTTCATTTAACTCTATTTCCCATATGCTGAGTCGTTACTTTTTTTTTATGAACGTTCTGCATTGAGGTAGAGTAATGCAATACTGTTTCCGCATATACGGTAGCATTTTTTTTTTAACCCTAAACCTCCAATTTTAAAAACTCTCAAAACCTCCAAAGTGAGCCCCACAGGCTCACATACTGTTTTAAAGGCAAATACACACATTTTTATGTTATATTAATTTTTATTTTTTATCAAAACTATAGAAAATAAAAAAAAAACGTAAATAAGAAAAAAAGAAGAAAATTCAATGTATTTATAAAGATTATGGTTATATTTATGTGCAATTTTCGCACAGTTTTGTTGTAGTGGAATGTTCATTACAAACATTTTTTTGGCATATATTGCAGCATTGTTTTTGCATTTTTGATTTTTTCGGAGGGCAAATATGACACCGTTTTCTCTTACTTCCCGTTGTTTCGGGTTGCATGATAGTAGATTTCTGATTGCGTAATACACTGGATATCGCGTCAGTTGTCTCACGGCGCAAATATTTTGTGTCCTTCCTGCGCAATATCACGGGCTCCACAAGGGACTCACCAAGATCTCTCAGAAAGTAGTATCGCCTATTGGTTTTATTTTCGTAATAGTATGGATGTGTTTTTATCCATATTATATATGCAGCAATCCCAACAGCATCCACCATATTCATAAAAAATGCAAGTGGCCAACGGTTGGACTTTCGTTTTGTCATATACTCATGAACAAGTTGATCAAAGGTATCCACACCTCCTTTTGTTTTATTGTAATATGCATTTATTTCCGATATATGTTTATCATTTTCTTCTAAAATATCGCCACTATGGTGCATTGATGACATAAATATAACACATTTACCATTTTTAGGTACATGTGACGCTATTGTGATATGCTTTTGAAAACCAAATATAGTGGAATGAATTACTCTATTTTTATTCTGCAGAAACTCTGCTGGTAGACAAGTTTTATTTTTGCGCAATGTTCCAACTACAGTAAGACCTTTACTCAATAAACTTTCCGTTAATTCCTTGCTTGTAAAGTAGTTATCCATTGTAACATTTCGATTCGTCCCATAATATTCAGTGCATATCTGTTCTACAACAGTTCTTGCTAGACCAATTGCTCTTTGGTTATTTTCTTTGCCAGTGTATGGAATACCGCGAAGTGGGTAAGCAGTTTTGCTATCACACAACCACCATATTTTTATACCATATTTGTCGGGTTTTGATGGCATATACTGTATGAAAGGGCACCGGCATCTACAAGGACTAAGTTGTTCATCAACTACTATATTTTCGCCCGGCATGTACTATTTGGCAAGATTATGATTCACTTTATCCCAGATGAATCTAATAGGTGCCAACTTGTCTTTCGCTCGTCTGGACGATCTAGTGGAAATATCATCAAATCGCATGTACTTTAAAATATTTTCAAAGCGATGTCGACTCATTGTTGCCTTGAATATGTTGCAACCATAAAGTCGATCCCAAAACAAACAATAATTTTGGTTGTTTGATTTTATATGACCTGCTGTGATAAGCAGGCCAATAAACGCAAAAATCTCTTCATTATCTACTGGCACCCATGAATTTTGTGAACACATTGCCAGAGCTTTTACGTTTGTGCATTTTACAATTTCACTTACGATTTGATCCGTTATATACAGTTTGAAACAATCATCAACGCTGTTCAAAACCTTGCCTAGAATAATTTGACTTCATATAAGTGTGCAACTGTACATGAATGTTTTGTTTTACTTTACCTTGGGGTAGAATAACTTGATCAACTTTTCCTTTGATTTTATTGGAAGCACGTATCCTAGAACTTGGGGGAGCAGTTTTGTTTCACACAGTTCCATCTTTTCCTAAAAATATGCCATTTCTTTCAACTCCTTGCACTGGAGCTTCATCTTCAGATGTACATGTAGATATAATGTCGTTAGTTTCTGATGCAGATAAAATATATTCTGATTCTGAATCCGAAAATAAATCGGGCAGCGAACTCTCATCATTATCGTTCTCTTCGTCACTCCAATTATTCAAAGCAATCTCCAACTGAGCATTTGTTAATCTTTTTCTTGCCATAATAAATAATAAATCAAAAAACCACTTGCTAAAAAAATCGAAACTGAATTCAGCGCCAGAACAATTGCTACTGAGCCGCAAATTATTGCTACAATAATTGTCTCATATACATAACGGCAAACTGATCGCCGTACAATGAACTAAAGAAGAAAGAGAAGCACTTGCATGCAAAATAAGTAGAAAACAGATACACACGCCAAATTATATTACAAAAAAAGTCTGAATAACGGCAACGTGCACAGTGACATTGTTTTTTTTTAGTTATTTTCTAGAAATAAAAACTGAAGAAAACATAAACATGTACAACAAACAAAACGGTAACGTGCATTACGACATTGTTTTTGGCTGATTTTCTATTATGTGCCTATGAGGCTCACTTTGGAGGTTTCGTAATAATTGTATGATTATTGCAATTAATAAACCCAAGAAAAGTTTAAAGACTGTTAATGTATTTGAAAATACTCTTTATAAACTATTTGAGGAATATCGAGTAGTAAAAAGATCTATGATGAAACATAAAAAAGTTATGCGCTATCAAAAATTGTTTTGAGACTGACAGGCTCACTTTGGAGGTTTAGTGTTAAAGCGAATAAAGTGTGCCATGACCATGAAAGTGGTCATTGTTTTTTTTTGTGTTTTTATTAGTATTATTATTATTATGATTATTATTATTACTCTGTACTGAATTAAAACTAATCTTATACTGTCGTATACTAGTCTATACTTGTGAAACCCTGTTTCACAACACTGACTTCAATCATAAACTAAAAATAGTAAATATAATCTACACTTATGTTTTAGTTATATTTTATATAAAGTATCAAGACATGTACGATTTTATATTTCTACATTACAACTTACGACTTCAACTTGGATTTGATGATGATGTAAATGTTTTACCGGTAACTCATTTTAACTTAACCTTTATATTGTTCTGCAGTGATGGTTGAACTCAAGCATCCAAGGAACTGCAATTTAAAAGTTTTTATTAATTTTAAATTTTTTTTTTTCAATTTTTAGTTACTTTTATAATATTTATAGTTTTACTTAATTTAATATACATTTTAAAGAGTTACGAATTTTGTCTTTTTCTGCTTAATTAATTATAGTTTACATTGATGTAATTAGTTTATATGTACATATATACAAAGTTTTGTTGAAGGTAAAAATTTACAAAAACCTATTTGATTATTTTTTGTCAAAACTACTTAAAACTACCATGAGCGAGCTCATTAATATGATCAAAACCAGAATTCAGGCATCTGGTATTAAAATTTTCAGTAATTCTACTAATTTTCTCTTTAACTAATTCTATACCAGTCGCTCAGCCGAAAAAAAAACCATGGAAGATTATAAATTAATTTCAGTAATTTATTTTGCGATGTTTGCAATTTTTGTCAATTCCAACTCGCACTTGTAGACCAAACAGGAGCTGCATAAACTATGACAGCATGGAAAATTGATTTTAAAATTAATTTTTTGTTGTTAATGCTGTTATAGTCCTAAACACCTAACCGAACGGAAGCAGTTGACACATAGGTTCTGTTGTTGTATCCAGCGTAGTCGCTCTGCTGCTCTCAGTTGTAGAAATTTGTTGCAGTTATATAACTTATGACCACTGTTCTTGCACAACTTGCATGCGTTAATATTGTTTTCATGGGATGTTATTATTGTTGAGACAGCCTTATATGTTGGCTTTTCTTTCGGAGCCATTGCTTCCATAGATTGAAATTGCAATTCCAGGAACGATAACAATTCAGGTATGACTGGCACATCCTTTGGGTTAGTTAACGACTGCATGTACCTGACATGAGTCTGTCTGTCGAGTTTTTTGATCAATATTTGTATTAGAATTACATCCCAAGACGATGTTACAATTCCCAAATTATTCAATGCCAGCAAGCACTCATTGGTGCTGTCATGCAGAGTTTTTATCGATGGTGCAGATGAAGTCACTGCTGGTTGGCTGATTATTTTGTCCACCAAATTAGCTACCAGGAGTCTTTTGTTATTGTAACGTTCCTGTAGCGTTCTCCAAGCAGCATTATAGTTCTGATCTGACAACGTGAATTGGCTGATTAGTTGATCTGCTTCTCCCGTTAAATTGGTTTTTAAGTATCACATTTTTTGTACTGCTGGAATCTGTTGTTTATCGATCATCTCAGAAAACAAGTCATGGAATTGGCTCCATTTCAAGTAATTTCCATCAAATTTTGGAATTGTTACCTTTGGTAATGGTAACGAGTTTTGTGCCAATGATGTTGGCTGGGTTACACTGAGGGCAGTATTTTTGTTCTTTATTGTGGCAGCTGCTACTGACAGATTGGCTAACCCATTCTGAACTGTCTCATTCAGTGCATAGAATTCATCCATATTAAAACCGGCCTTTGCTGGATCTTCAGTTTTTTCACAAATATCATCGCAAAAAATTTGAATTTGGTCCCACAGCTTGTGAATAGTATTAGTTCTTAGTTCATAATATTGATGGGGTTGATCTTCTTCAGTAAAATTTAAGCCACTTTATAATCGTTCTAATGCTGTCATTCGAATTTTTGTCTTCCGAATCAGGCCTTGATGATCATCGGCCGCATGTTGCAGAGACATTGATTGAGCGCCATTATTTTTAGTTTCTGATGGCCTTTGTTTAGTTTGGGTAGCTGTTTGTAGCCGATTGGCCTCTGTAGTGAATATTTCTACATATGTAGTTGTTAAGGCCTCAATTTTTGAGTAATATTCGCTCGTAAAGTATTCATGCTCTGTTCTAAGCATTTGAATCTCATCGAGCATACGCAAGCTTGTGTCCTGGGCTTCAAATTTACTCCAGGCGTCTTCTAACCGCCGTAAGCGTTCTTCGAAGTATCCTGCGGTTGTTTTTCTATCCGCAGAATCCTTTTTAAAGTTACGGACGATTGCTTGAATAATTTCACCCGTTTCTAATAGGGAATCCAACAACTGTTTTGAAGTCTCCATTGTATGTGTTCACGAATGGTTTCTAACTTAGATGGATATTTTGTTGACTGCGTATTTGATGAAATAAAGTATTCTAGGTGTCCCACAACTAATGATGTGAAGCTATATGTCCTGATTATTGATATGGACTGATAATGTCCTGTTTGCTTATAGCTGGATCTGCTAAGTTTATAGCTGGATCTGCATTGTTAATTATAGCTGGATCTGCTTGTAGTGTTATGCTCCTAAAGGAGCTGAAACGAATGTTATCTCCTAAACTATTGAAACGAAAGAAATGACGCATTCTACCGGCTGCGCCATTAATGTTATGCTCCTAAAGGAGCTGAAACGAATGTTATCTCCTAAACTATTGGAACGATAGAAATGACGCATCCTACCGGCTGCGCCATTAATGTTATGCTCCTAAAGGAGCTGAAACGAATGTTATCTCCTAAACTATTGAAACGAAAGAAATGACGCATCCTACCGGCTGCGCCATTAATGTTATCCTCCTACAGCTGAAACAAAACAAACAAAACAAAAAAAAACGCGGCTTTGCCTATTCTGTTTTAGCGCTGGCAAGCGCTGTCAATCGACGCCCAAACGGCGTCAATGTAGCTGTGGAGAAAAAGTAAAGAACAAACAAAACCAGATTCCGTACCAGACAGTGCGGCCTCTAGTTTTCATCTGCTGCCTTATGCACTGTCTATACTTTATTTATACAAAAATCTTAATATTAACTTATGAAAATAAAATTAATTGAAAAAAATAAACAAACATACAAACAAACAAGAAAATAAAATATCAGCAATAATATAATATAAATAAAAGAAAACAAACATTGACCATAACGCAATGCAGTTCATGGCCATGGCATACTTAAATAGTTAACTAACCAATAACAAAAAGAAAACAAATAATAATATCGCAAATACCGTGGGAAAAACAAAAAGACATACGTTAACATTTAATATACGCGGAAATTAACAAAAGAGAATTAAATCAATGTTATTGCTAAAAATTGCAATAACAGAACATTGCGATACAAAAAAAACTCTAAAAAAAAAATACAAACATAAGTAAGCCAACGCATGGTAACCGAAAAAAAATAAACAGCACAACACCTGTCAATGCGGAACAATATCGTATTGCTCCACATTGCAAGTGCCAAAAAATTGAAACATAAGCAAATGAGCAATGTACGTTACCATGCCAAATTGGGTTGTATGTATGTTTCTTGAATAAACATTTAATAAATACGCTCGAGAAAAATCGATCGCAAGCGTTTAAACCCAATAAATTGTTGATAATTCGTACGTAAAGGTATCATATTTACGTACATGAAGAGAAACCAGACGTTTTTTTTTTTTTTTTTAACGATTTGTACTTTTCCGTCGGCACAGAATCACTGTAAAATATGATTTTTTTGAAAATGTGCCCCATTTTTATCGATATATTTTGAACCGCTTTACCAATTGAAGATCCGATTATATAGATTTGTTCGTCATCTCAATACCTTGCAGACATTTCTGGCTCGAGATATGATTTCTCAAGTGAAAAAGGTCGAAAAATGAATAAATTACAATATCTCAAAAACTGTTCCATAAAAAAAGTGTTATTAAGAGTTTACAATAATTGTTATAAGTTGCAATAATTTTTATGATTTCAATAGAATCGTCTTTTACGTAAAATTGCAAAGCTTAATATGTATAATATAATTATTTCGATGGAAACTATACTTCATTTCAACATAAATATTCTCGAAATGAAATGTACAATATTTTTTAAAACAAAAAAAAAAAAAAATGTATGTCAGAATATTTAGTTTCATCGGTGTATATAACTTCCGCATATAATAGTTATGGGGCTTCGATTACGGAATGAAACTCGCTCTTTGCTGCTGTCATTTAAGCTCTGCTTTTGCTTTATTTAGGCATTTCTTTTATACAAATTTTAGTTATAGTTTTCTGTTAATTGCTTACAATAAATTTTACTTAAAATTTACATTTTTTTTTATAATAATTGATTTTGCTTATATTGTACTTAATTTGTTTCGCAATATGTTTACAATATTTGCTTTTGCTTACACACATTTTATTAATTGGTTTCACAATATTTAGTAACCAATTTTAAATTTAATTGTAAAAATGTGAGTAAGCTTAAATATTCAGTGCACCGACCTAATATATTAGGTGTATTCCCCAGAGTGTTATAACTTGAATGTATTATTAACTCATGGTCATTTACCATAGTTGTAAAATGGCAAAGCGCATTTTTTTTTGTTTAAGTAATTTTAAAGTGTGCCGTATAAAAATAGACCATCATATTATTGAATAGTATCCGTCTGGTTTTCGATGACACAAAAATATTGAGACATGATACCTGTTATAACAATACCTTCGAGGTACAGTTCTATTTCAATATATCCTACAACTTCGCACCCTAAAGTTGCCTATTGTTTGCTAACGCTGGCAAGTGTTGTCTGTCGATGCCCAAACGGCGCCTATGTTACCTGAAAAAATCGAATGAAAAGTAGACAAGACAGCTCTTTAGTGCATCTACATCAGTAGTGCAGAGCTATCGAATCAGCATCTGGCCTAGTTTTCCACATTTTATTTATATATAATCTTAAACTAAGTAACTAAATAACAATAATAACAATAATAAATATGCAAGCGATATTCACGATCGCGACTCGTTTTCCATATCCAATATATCGGCCTTCCTGAGATTATTTAGAATTTCTTCCTTAAGCCTTCTGTTGTGTTGTGCAGGGCCTCTACTTGTTTCCTTAATTCCAATAACTTTCCCGAATTACACTTCTCCTGGGGGTCCACTAACCGGCACAACTCTTCTAGTACTAGATCAGCCACCTCCAACCTAGTAACCTTCCAGGCCCCCTCAATTTTAGCCTTTATTAGTTGAAAGGTTTCCTGGTTCCTACAGTGTTGCCTAACATCGCCCCAAAGTCTATCTTCTTAAAGTTGTCCAAAAAGTTGATAACAAGCCCCACGCATTGTGATGTGACCTATTGTAGAGTCTGGAAATGTAAAACAGAAAAATTTTTAGCCAGTTTATTGGCTGTGCTGGTATGCTGGCGTTTAAGCGCGGCTACGCTCGCCGGATGGGGTGGTTCTTCTAATCTACCCTGGCTGTTCCCGATTGACATACACACAAAAAAATCATACCAGCCCAAAAATTCAATAAAAAGAATATCGATTATAGGCACCTGAAGTAAAAAAAAAAACGAAAACGGAAAACTCCACGGACTGTTAAATTTGTTTTATAAGCGCAAAAAAATGGAACCTATATAGCCACATACGTACATATATATATTACCTACCGAAAACTAAATATATATATATATATATATACCTATATAAGTTCATGGAGAGGCTGGATGTTATTCCTGCTCCTAATACCCTCCCTCTTAGAATTTAACTAAAAGAAACAAATAATTAAGTTTGGTTACCCCTATTATGTGCACTCACCTTTAGTTACACGTTGCCACCACTTGATCTGCTGCTTCCTACTCCACCAACATCTTCATCACAACCTCGGAACTAGAAGGTTACTTTAAAATTTTTTATTTTTGTATGGAGTTGTTCGTCTGTCTTTTTAGTCGTCTAATATTGGTATTCTTTTCTTTTGCCGTTGTCCGTACAAAGACTTTCTAAATATATAATGGAATTCTTGTCCGGGGCCAATAATACCTATGACGACTTAAGTCCTGCCCACTTTTTTATATGTTTTTGCTTAGTAAAGATTAAATGATATAGTTATATTGCTGTATATGTATTGGTACCAAAAAGAGATATTCTCCAAGATATTTATTTACATTATCATTACGATATATACTTAAAATTAAAAAAGTGTAAATATTTAACCAAATGTCCTGTACAAATGGTCAGAATTTTACTTAAAACGTCGGTTGCCAATGTTATGGCAGTGTAGATGTGTTGTAAGGATAAAGTTAATGTGGATTCAACCCCGACACATAAATCGGTGCTGACACTAAGCTTTAGTCCTTTTATTTTTCCCTTCAAGCACTTGTAACTTGAAAGGTGATGGCCAGTCAATAAAACAATTAGATATGCTGTATTACTAGACTGAATCTTTATTTTGTTTGGGTTTTTATACCCAAAGCAATAATCAAAAATGCTTAATACTAAATAGTGTAATTAATGTGTTTGTTATTGTATTTTGGTTAACAGTATAAAAAAAAACGCTGAAAACAAAATAATAATAAATGTGTTTTGTTGTTGTGTATTGATACTTAAATTATTATAAATTAAAACAGTGTATTTTATTGTTGTATCTTCAACATAATAATGCTTACTAGTGTCGTTAGTCATAAATGGTTAAATGATTTCACTGACGGATTGACCTATATTTTGTTTTATTCTGATTAAGCATTATTATGTTTGGTAACAATAAAATATGCGGAAGTCAATGTGGAGTAAAATAAATGTGACTTAATAATAATTACAAAATTATATGTGTCAAATAAAATATAAACAAACTGAATTTAAAATGTAGAATAACTAAAATAAAAACGTATGGTAGACTTCTTTGAAACTGGACATTCTCCCCCACGTTGAACGGATGTTCAACAAATTGATGTATTATAGTGATTGTTCCGTGGAGTGTAGTTAAAGGTCTACAGTGAATTGAGAGGATGCTGGCGTGGCATTGGTATAGGTGTCAGTTTTATTGTTTCAACTCCAACTGATCTTGCCTCGTTGTTGTTTGTAATGGACATTGTGCGGGTCTGTTTGTTGCGTCGAGCCTGACAATTGAAAAGGAGGATTATCAATGTAATTAGACTAAATAGCAGTGCTAGATATCCGATTGTGTAACTGTGCGTTTGATGGGAACTTAATTTGTTTGGAAGGTCAATAATTTTGTGTTGTTCCAATGATCTTTGCAGTATTTTCAAGTCATTTATGCCCTTTTTATATGCGTCTTCTAGACCCGTTGAATTCGAATGATTGTAACTTACAGGATGTTGGAAGCCTTCTTTTAGTGATAGTTCCGACATGTTGCCCAGACTGAAATATGGCGATTTCAATGTGTGGGATATAATTTGTCTTCCGTTCATCATGATGAAATTGTGTTTGAGTATGCATTCTGGATCGAGTGTTAGTAACCCGGAGCCCTTCAGAAAAATAGGAATTATCTCCTTGTTACACACTGCTGTGGCCCTTGATGATGATGAAGTGATTGTTTCCATTTAATGGTATCCATTGGAGCCTTGTTGTTGTTTTTTCCAAGCTGCAAGTTGGTGATGTTTTGTTGTTGAATAAATTTATTTCACAAGAGCATACTTCGGAATCATAATTGTATCGAATTTGGACGTTAGAGCACAAAAATTCGTCTTGTTTCATTGTGTAACAGGAATTCAGCTCTGACGTTGTAAGGACAATGTATTGTTGACGGGATGCCATTGTGCCAAGGAACGTAGCACATGGCTTGATGATTATCATGGTGTTATTTATTAAGTTAGGTATAGGTATTAGGTGAAATATTTTGAACTGATCACGGTCAATCAATGGTATGGTGATTTCGAAAACTGCGTGTTGAGGAGTTAGTCCGCCTTTAACCTTCATTATTTTAAATAATTGCAACAAATCTGAGGGTGGAAGAACTACAGAAGGAGGTGCATGTAGTGTGATTTGGTTTACTTCATTTTGCAATTGTTCTGGATTGATTTTTCCATGATGTGTATCCGTAAGAGTATCCAGGATTGAAGATTGTATTTTTTGTAGATTGTTCGCAATTAAAGTTAATTGTAAAACCCCAGAGGTGAATAGTTGATTAAAGTGTATTTGAAGTAGTACTTGGTCGATGTCGTGCATTTGTGATGAGTACTGTTTAATTTCCTGCTCTAATTCTTCAAATCTTGTTCTAGATGCAATTTGGGTCTGACGTATGATGTTAATTGTTGAATCAACGATTGTGGTTTGGTTTTTGAGTAACCTTAATAAATATGATTCGTTTTCCTTGACTTCAAGTATTGTATTGGACATGTGGTTAGCATATTCAGCGTCCAATATGCCAAATAGTGAATGAGCAATGTTGCCGACTACATCTAATGCTCCTCTTTTAATTCGGAGCAATCGATTGTCCAGTTGCATATCATTTTCAATATGTTCAAAATGATTAATTATATTGCGACAGGATTCATTAAGGGTCATCATGTTACAAAGAGTCCTTAATGACCTCGTTCCATTGGCTAGAATTCACGTTTCTGACCAGTATGTATCTAGATCATAGTATACCAATAGATTCCATTCAGTAGTTGAGATAGATGCTGTACCCACTTCTTCGAAATGAATTCCGAGTTTTGGTCCGAATTTTGTATTTTTGACTGGAGTTCCAGAAATTATTGGTAGTAGAAATATTAATGCGAGTAAAGTTAGGCAAAGATGATTTGTTTTCAATTTCTTTCTCTTAACCTCGGGTTCATCAACTGACTCAGAAGTATTGGTTTCGTGGTCGTCATTACCAGGGACCGTAGCCAATTCTAAATTCGTATCAATGGGTAAACGGGCAAGTCGGTGTATTGCACGTTTGAAAATTCCTCTGGAGGTTTTTACATCAACGACTCGTGTGGAGTCATCTGATCCTTGGTGTACGTTAATGATTCGAACCAATGGCCATTGCATTACTGGAACATTATCTTCTTTTATAATGACCATGTCTCCCGGTTTGAGGTTGACGCACTGTGTTTTCCATTTATGTCTTTGCTGGAGTTCATTCAAATATTCGTTGGACCATTGTTTCCAAAAACTCTGCTTTAAATTAGAAACTTGTTCCCAGCGTGATGATAATGTTAGTTTTGGTGAATGTGCTCGGCTATCTATTTGTGAAGTTAGTGCTTCTCCAATTAGGAAATGTCCTGGTGTTAACGCTGTTAAATCGGTAGGATCACTTGACATTGGGGTTAATGGACGAGAATTTAGAATTGCTTCAATTTCTACGATAACTGTTTCGAGCTCTTCATATGTTAGTGATGCTGTAGCGACGCTCCGAAGTAGTAGATGTTTTGCTGATTTTACAGCAGCTTCCCATAACCCTCCGAAATGTGGTGCTCTGGGGGGAATGAAGTGAAAATTTATTCCTTTAGAGCTGGATGCTGCAATTATTTCATCTTGACCTTTATCTGAATATACGGTCTGAATTAATTCGGATAATTGATTTTTGGTGCCGACAAAATTTGTAGCGTTGTCGGAGTATATGTTTTGACACCGACCTCGCCGACCAACGAATCGTTTTAGCGCACCGATGAATGCTTCTGTTGATAAATTGGTTACCAATTCGAGATGTACAGCTTTCGTGGCGAAACAGCAAAAAACAGCTATGTAGGCCTTAGTTGGTCTTTTGCCTCTGATTTTGTAATGTATCCAGAATGGTCCGCAGTAATCTACTCCTGCGTTGATAAAAGGTCGTGCTGGTGTAACTCGGTTTTGTGGTAGGTTGCCCATGATTTGTTGGCATAATTGTGGTCGGGCTCTAGTACATGTTATGCATTTTTGTACAATTGCTCTTGCCGTTATTTTGCCTTTTATTGGCCAAAATCGTTGTCTCATTATGTTCAGTAACGCCTGAGGTCCACAATGTTTATTTTCAATGTGTTTTGATATAAATAACAGTTTGGCAATTGGGTCGTTATATGGGAGCAGCATTGGGTGTTTTGCATCGCTCGACAATTCTGATGATTCCAAGCGCCCTCCAACTCGAAGAATACTCCTGTCATCGATAAATGGGGATAAACTGCTAATGGAGCTGTTTTTGTCGATTTGGTTATATTTCTTTAACTGTTTAATTTCTGGTGAAAAGTCGGCCAATTGAATCGTTTTCATAACTGCGAAAAGTGCTTCATTCAATTCGTCTGGTGTTAGCGCCTTATGTGATGGGCGTTGTTGGTTTAATAACCTTGTATTGTTGATAAATCTGATGACATATCCCAGTATCCTTTGCAATTTGTTGAAGGAGTTTCTATGTGGGATTTTGTATATGAAATCATCAGCGGAAGTGACAGCTGCTGCGAGTAAAGTTGTCTTCTTTTTCTCAATGTCATTGGTAATTAAGTGTTTTTGTGAAAATGTAGGTGGCCAAATTTCTTGTCGACCATGCAGAAATAATGGTCCATACAGCCATAAGTTACATCCAGATAGTTGAAGTGCTGTTAAACCTCTGGACAGTACATCAGTGGCAGTATATGTATATGTATATGTCACAGTATATGTCCTGATTATTGATATGGACTGATAGTGTCCTGTTTGCTTATAGCTGGATCTGCTAAGTTTATAGCTGGATCTGCATTGTTAATTATAGCTGGATCTGCTTGTAGTGTTATGCTCCTAAAGGAGCTGAAACGAATGTTATCTCCTAAACTATTGAAACGAAAGAAATGACGCATCCTACCGGCTGCGCCATTAATGTTATGCGCCTAAAGGAGCTGAAACGAATGTTATCTCCTAAACTATTGGAACGATAGAAATGACGCATCCTACCGGCTGCGCCATTAATGTTATGCTCCTAAAGGAGCTGAAACGAATGTTATCTCCTAAACTATTGAAACGAAAGAAATGACGCATCCTACCGGCTGCGCCATTAATGTTATCCTCCTATAGCTGAAACAAAACAAACAAAACAAAAAAAAAACGCGGCTTTGCCTATTCTGTTTTAGCGCTGGCAAGCGCTGTCAATCGACGCCCAAACGGCGTCAATGTAGCTGTGGAGAAAAAGTAAAGAACAAACAAAACCAGATTCCGTACCAGACAGTGCGGCCTCTAGTTTTCATCTGCTGCCTTATGCACTGTCTATACTTTATTTATACAAAAATCTTAATATTAACTTATGAAAATAAAATTAATTGAAAAAAATAAACAAACATACAAACAAACAAGAAAATAAAATATCAGCAATAATATAATATAAATAAAAGAAAACAAACATTGACCATAACGCAATGCAGTTCATGGCCATGGCTTACTTAAATAGTTAACTAACCAATAACAAAAAGAAAACAAATAATAATATCGCAAATACCGTGGGAAAAACAAAAAGACATATGTACGTTAACATTTAATATACGCGGAAATTAACAAAAGAAAATTAAGTCAATGTTATTGCTAAAAATTGCAATAACAGAAAATTGCGATACAAAAAAAAAACTCTAAAAAAAAAGAATACAAACATAAGTAAGCCAACGCATGGTAACCGAAAAAAATAAACAGCACAACACCTGTCAATGCGGAACAATATCGTATTGCTCCACATTGAAAGTGACAAAAAATTCAAACATAAGCAAATGAGCCAATGTGCGTTACCATGCCAAATTGGGTTGTATGTATGTTTCTTGAAAGAAAACATTTAATAATTACGCTCGAGAAAAATCGATCGTTATTAATTAAATGAATTTATATTTCAGTTATGGTTGCTTGCGGTATTATTATTGTTTCTGTTATGTTATATTTTAATTGTTATTATTATTATTGTTATTATTATTTCTATTATTATTATTATTATTGTTATTATTATTATACATACATGTGAAACCCTGTTTCACAACAGTAGATTGTAGCTGGATCTGCATATATATTGTATATTGGTGCCTTAAATGTAGATTAATCTGATTGTTTAAGCTGGATCTGCTAATGCTATAGCTGGATCTGCTTAATGATTGAGTGGACATCCTGTATGGATATCCTGTTGCGTGGTCAATCCACTCGTGAATGCTTTAAGTTCCTTACCACTGGTGGGGGGGAAACTTAAAGTCAAGAGTGTTTTTTAGGGGTCACCAAATGTATATTACCATTGATTGATAATATATGTTTTTATGTTGATGAAGGAATTAAGTTAATGTTGATCAGCCCGAACACATTAATCCGTGCTGACATTAATCTTTATTCCTTTTGATCCCTTCAAGCACTTTAAACTTGAAAGGTGATGATAATGATAGTAATAACAAGACAAGTTTTGCTGTATTACTAGAAAGTTATTTATTTTGTTGGGCTTTTTATACTTTATAATGATCAAAAAATGCTTAATACTAAAATAATTATAAATTAAATATTCTATGTTGTTGTTGTTGTCAAACCATAATAATGCTTTGTAGTGATTTAGTTATAAATGTTCAAGTAATTGATTGACCTATATTTGTTAGTCTAGTTAAGCATTATTATGTTTGGTAATAATAAGTATGCGGAAATAAATCGTGTTTGGTAATAATAAATTGGTACAAATGTATATAGTGTTGTGTCGTCATTTTATTTACCAAATGTAACAATGCTTAATAGTAATTTCATCGACTGTCGGTCAGTCAATTTATTATTGACTGACTTGGATTCTTGGCTTGACTAAGCATTCTTATATCCGGCAACAATAAATGTGACAAAATAATGCAATGTATGTAATATGGTGTGTGTGTTTGAAAACAGTTAATTTGTGTAAAGTGCAATGAACAAAAATAAAACAGATGGTGAATCATTGACAGTGCTGGGTATCAGAGAACAGTTTGAGTGCCTTATTTTATGCTTTCGAATACAATCACAAAAAATATGCATGTTGTTGTCAATTCACATCATTTCAGTAAAACAACTCATAATTCAATTGAAAAAAATGAGTGTAACGAAAACCATGCATTGCATTGCATGTCTTCTCTCATGCTTTCATAACACTCAAAAAAGCAACGAATATTGAATGAATGCACGGTGGGTCAAACGACCGGTTTTTGAGGCAATAAATCACAGGAAGCACCTAGACCTTTAAAATTTGGAACAGATGACTACTGTGGGTATCTTAGTCGTTTGTAAAAATTTCAAGCCGATCCGCCCTAACCACGCCCACTTCTAATATTTCTATTGTTTGCTATGTTAAAGGTCACCGGAAATTAATACAATTTTAAAATTATTCAACAAAAATTTACCCAATTTATAATAGTAAGTTTACATGCGTTTTTTAGAGTGTACTTTTAAGCTCAACTTACAAACTAATGTGATCTGCCAATGCCATCATGATTTAGTCCCACTAAAAAGAGAACATTTAATTATATAAAAGTTAGTATTTTATAATAAAGCCTTACATCAAAATTATCCAATGTTTCATCAACTTCTAACTCTATATTAACATTGGGTAGAACATCTGTCTCCTCTTCGAAATCAGATAAAGCTTCAATTGTGATAGCACGTGACGTAGTCGGCAATTGATACTCGGGAATATCAGGAATCTTTAAAAGAGAAATAACTTCTCTTGGAAGCTGCAAACTTTTCTTTGCTGAATGGCGGTTCTTTATACAAATACTGGATAAAAATGGGTCAGAAGAATCCATGGCTCTGTTAAAAACATCAGATATATTGTGTTCTCTGGAATCCTTTCGTGCATGCTCTATGCGATCCTTTTTATAAAATTTGTTTCTCGCCTCAGAAGCATTTTCTCCAGCGCATCCAAGATGCACTATTGAGGCTTGTATTATTTGTGAAGAATGTGCTAAAATTTTATGCAAGGTCGCTGACATTGGGTACCATTTGTAATTTTGAAAATATATTTCGGCAGTTGCATAGCAAAAACTCCTAAAGTTTTCGACACTTAACTCAAAATTGCAAGAAATTGCAATTAGTATGATTTGCAAGTGTTTTAAAAACTCGATGTTAACATTTGTTATAGATGCAAATAATTCCGGATTTGAAAATGCTCTTCGTGCAGCATTGCCGTCGTTGGTTGAGCCACTCCCATTACTTTTTGGCTTATGGACATGAAGACCCATTTTCTGCCAGAATTGTTGTTGAATTTCACTTTTTCTCTGTTGCAGTAGTAATTTGTCCTCAGCACTTCGAATTTGCCATTTTTTAATATGAAGTCTATATGAAAGATTAAGAACAAATTCTAAGCATCGAATCCATGCGTGTAATGGGCTTATGCCATACTTTAATGAATTTGGTTTTGGCTGAAACACCAATGAACTTAAATCATTTATTGACAAAAACTGCTTCGGATTCCCACCACAAATTGGGCACGACTGAGAAGACTTTGTTTCCGTAAGCACGTTCAGGACTTTCCCATCAATTAAAGTCATAATCAGTTCAAACTTTACTAATATCTTTCTACCATTTACTAAAAAATATTCTAAAGGCTCAAGATTTTTTATTTGCACATCCAAATTGTTTTTTTCTTTCAATATATGTTCCTTGGTTTCCTTTATAAATTCAATTTTAAGGGGTCGGCAAAAACGAACCGATTGAGGTGTACGATTAATCCAAACTGTTGCATAATGAGACGTGATTATTTTCAGTGGTATAACTGATGTTACAAATAGCGAGTTATCTAAGCTTTCTGGGGCGTTGGTGCTAAATATTTGTTTAAATGAACTTTGCCCAGTGGAACCGTCGAAACCATAAGATAAAACCAAAGTAACTTCATTCAGCTCAGGTATTTGCACTAAAACTTCTTGGTAGGACAAAATTCTTTTTGCAGTATGGTTAACTAAGCTCTGCAGGGGAATTTGTGCTGATGATTCCGATACCATTAATCCTTCAGGTCGGCATTGCAGTTTGCACTCTCGAATTTTTTGGTAATGTGGATAAATATCACAGTTTCGTGATTTGCTCATTTCCCTAATGTTTATGTACTGTTGCTTTGTTAAATTATTCTCTATCAAAAATAATAATGCTTCTTCTGGGGACAGTGGTAATGGTTTTTTTTCATGGCATGTTACAACTTGTCTTATTTCAGTAGCCCTAGATGGTGATGAAGCTACTTCCTTTAAAACAAAATTTAAGTCATTTGCTTTTGATGCATGAGCTGCTATTGAAGCAGCATGAACCAATAAATTGGTATCGTGTCCCTGTACGGACGATATCTCGGAAGCAAGTTTTCGTTTTTGCCGCGCACTTCCCTCGCTGTATCCAACATGAGGACGACCTCTTTTCTTTCCGACATCACTTTCAGAGAATTTAAATTCAGTCTCATTCGATAACCATAAACTTTCGTATTTTTCAAATCTCTTCGCACATCTATGATTCTTGTTCCACATTTGGTTAGCATATGCACAAAAATTGTAAATTTTCTTTTTAATTGTTGCCATACATTCTTCATCCACACTTCTGTTAAATTTCGTGAAAATCCAGTTGACAACAGTTGTAGCATTTCGATTATTTTGTAACCAAAAATTGAATATATCAGTATTTTTTATATTTACGCAATCTTAAAAGTGAAATATAAATAATTTAACGCAATTTGGGGCAATTGGTTATTTAAACACATGAAAGTACACATCATGACCTTTCTCCACATGTATAGTGTTCCAACAATACATCCCAATAAACTAAGTACTACGCCAAGAAACACACGGTCGGCAACCAAAACTACACAGAAAAGACGACACACTTTGTAACAACAAAATATTAACTACAACAATATTTTTATGAAACTTATTAATAACATTTTTTTTAACGTACCTGTATTAATATTTTCCATTTTAGAAAATTTTGTTTTAGATTATATATTTTGTTAAGCAATAGTTTTAATATCAGGCACAATAAAGCGGAATATGAGAGAATAAAGCAAACCAAAAAAACTTCAACTTTGACAGCTTGGCTTTAAGTCATGGGATGCCGCCTGATTCTGATTTTTTATTTTTGGGTACCTGAAAATGTGTAGTACAAAATGCCATTATCAATTTTTTGAAATAGTTCACTATATAATTGGATTTTTTGCCTCAAAAACCAGTCATTTGACCCACAGTGGAATGGTATGAATGGTCTCCATGTTGATTGAATAAAACTTAACATTTCTTCTGTAAAACATTTTACTATATTTTTGTGTTTCTTTTATTCAATTGCACATTAGGAATATTAGAAAATATATTAATAAAAAAAAATAGATAAAAATAAAATATTTAATAACAAAATAGAAAAAATAAATTATAAAATTCAGCTTTTATGGGATATTAAATAATATTAGTTATTACAAAAAATACTTATAATTAAGAAGAGCAAGAAGCATCTAAAAATATGAGAAAACAAATTATTTAAATTTGTTCATATTTATAAATTGAATTCAAAAACAATATGTTATTTACTATTTTGGGCCCAATCGATTTCTTTTTTCTGTAATTAAATTGCCTGCAGCAGAAAAAACTCTCTCCGAGGCAGCACTACTGGCAGGGATAGCTAAATTTTTTTTTTGCAAACTTAGACAACCTGGGGTATTCTGTAACATGATGGTCCCACCATTCCAAAGCATTGAAGTTTATATCAATATTAATGTGACAAAAAGAATACCGATTAACTTCATCGGAGACGCTTTCTTCAAAAGAAAGGTTTGGGCTATTGATGAACTCCGAAAAAAATAATTCGAAATCACTTGTAGCTGCGTTATTGTTTGCTGTATGTACTCCACTGGTTGGCGATGGCAGACAGTCTTGATAACTCAAAATTTTTGAAACACAAAAATCTTTTGCCTCCCTTAGAACTCCTTCTTCCAAAGAACGATTTGTTGGGGGATACAAAAAACAAGCAGCATATTGGTAAATACTGATATTGGGAATCCATTACGTATCTATCTCCCTTATGTTTGTTTTTAAATTTACTATAGTCGGAGTATCAGCGATTTTAATTGCACATATATTTTTAAGGCTTTTAATTGACAAAAAAATATAGTTACTGGTGACATAATTAATTATCTTGTCAAAGTTTTCAAAAAGCTCTACTAATGCTATTAGAGTTGAAGAATGAATTTCATCAGTTCTATACATTTCTGCGTTTTTTGACAGTATTTCTTGTATTGCTACCCAGTTGTTCAAAATCGATTTAAACAAATTATAATGGGAGTTCCAGCGAGTTACGCAATAGTTTTTTAAAGATGTCGTCAACATATGCTGTAAGTTACATTTTTTGAAATATTTTACCAGCTTTTTGCTAGATTCTAGCATAGGCTGTAATTCCGAAGTATTGTTAAAAGCAGAATGTAACACATTATTGAACAAGTGGTTTGCACAGTTAAGGCGTATGTTATTTTGCAGAGCTTTTATAATGTTAGCTCCTCTGTCTGTAACAAATTTAACATTATCAAAGTTACTTACTTCAAAATCATTTAAAACACATTTTAATTTCGCCAATATATTTTCTCCTGTGCAACTTTGAAAATCCGTTGACTTTACACCTAGTACAATATGTTTTAACTCCGATTCTTTCATGAAATGGAATGTAACACACAAAAAATTTCTTTTAACAAAGTTGTCCGTCAACAAATCGGTTGTTATTGACGCTTGTTCATTGACTACTGCTTCTTTAACTTCCTTTTTGACTTCATTTCTTTTTTCCTCCGCCTTGATTTGAATATGATTTGAAATTGTTGTCGGATCTGGTATTAGATCTAATATATCTGCATGGCTGCCATATTTCGCTCCGATATTTATTTATTGAGCCAGTTTTTTAAACCCGTCGCCACTAACGACAGAAAATGGGCGACAATCCTCTACAACCCATTGCGCGCATACATTTTTAAAACTTTCTTTTTCGAAACTGTTGACTTTTTTTAACTCAACATTAGAGTTTTGCTCTACGTAGCATTTGTGCCGAATTAAATTTAAAGTTTGTTTCCCATTGTATTTAAACAAGTGGTTACACTTTTCACAATGCACAAATCCATTAATTATTTCATTATGCTCATTTTGTATGAGAGAAAAAATGTTCCATATTTTACTTTTTTTTGTTTTTTTTTTATTGTACGAAAAACACCGGTTTTTATTTTTTCTAAAAGTTCTTGACACTGCATTATTAATAACACTGAAACACTGTAACAGGTCAACGAATACTAAACGAATGGTGTGATTGATTTTATTTTTTTAATGTGTCATCTCTTCATTTCGTTGCTTGACATGTAACGGCATTTTAAAAAAGAGTATGAAAAAGGCAATCAACAAAAACAATGAATGGATAAAATAGCAATAGCATTAGTTATTGGTGCTGAATGAATGCATGGCAAAAGCAATGAATGTATGAATGCAAAATAAAAACGAATGCTTTCATTCTGTACTCTGCTGGGTATAAACACGCGGATTTGCCTTTTATGTTCTAGCGCTACCAGGCGACTTTTATTTTTATTTTCCACAATTGGGTTTTTAAAAAATATTTATTTTACGTTTTTCTTCGAAGTCTGGTACAAAATTAAACTTTCACAATTATTGTATCTATTATTTAAATTTAACTTTTGTCTTGTTGACAATCTTAACTTAATTTAGAATGCTTGTAAGCATTTATTCATTTCACAATATTAACCTTTTTTATTTATTTTACAATTTAAGCATATTTCACAATTCTGTTTTGTTCTCATTTAATTATTTCCAAACATTTATTAATTTTATTGATTTTGCAATTTTGACTTTATTTCTTTTGACCTATTTTATTTAAGAAGTCGTCGAACTTGACTATAGTTGCATCATCATTTATTCTGTTTACAAGTTCGTCGACTTCGTTTAAAATTTTGCTTTGGTCATTTTTTATACATATATGTAACTACTCCCCCCTTTAAATTAGAATTCTCCTGAATTCTTTTATTTAATTTTACAGTTATATGTTTATGTTTAAAAAAAATTATATTAATAATGATAACTATTACAATTATAATAAAAATGTTACAACTGTATGTTATTTTCTTATGATAATTAAAATTTTTGATATTTCTTACATTAGATTGATGTTCTTTTTCTATTTCTTCAAATTTTAATTTATTAGTAAAATTTTTTAATATTTCAATTCTATTAAATATTTGTTTTTGTTCAATGTTTTCTTCAATATTTGAGAAAAATAATCTTTAATTTTAATTGAACAGTTATTATAATTAATTAAGTAGTTCCCATTTAAAATAATTTTTTCAGAATTACAAGTTTGATTGAAGTTAAGCGCATCCTAAATTGCGCTTCAAAAAATTATAACGGTTGGGCCACCCATGGGGCCCAACTCACCTTTTTAATTAAAACACAACACAACACTAGTTAATTAATTTAAAGTATTAAATTTATTGACACGTTTTCATTGAAGCCTAGAATTGAACTGAAGAGTTATTCTCTTCAGTCTCTTAATATAATTAAAAATTATGCCTACTCTAACTTAATTTGCGTGTGCAAATATTTGCTTAGTCTAGCTTAAATTATTGGGAACAAGAATTTGCCGTTAAATCTCGAATATGTTCGATGTTCCTCACGTGGAGTTCATGCAGTAGTTTCGTGTCGATCTTGCGTTTTCCTTCGTACGCATTCGTCAATAAAGGGGGAAGCGCCTGTGGGCCTGAGATTCTCTTATTCGTGAAATTCCTCTCTCCGATCGTAACTGTTTCATTGAAGATTCGTATAAGGTATGTCCCATTTACGTTCACAGTGTTCGCTTCCGATGAAACGTTGCCCCTGAAGTTGGTTACGTATATAAGGTCGCTCTCTATTTGCTCCACTATGGTTTCCTCATTTGAACCTCGGACAAAAACATCCAGCGCCCTGTTCCTATAAGTTTCGACTAGTACATCGACGGTTTCCCTAGAGTAATTTTCGGTTCTAATCTTATTAATAATCAAGGAGAATTGGTGATTAACCGAAGCGTAAAATTCATCAACCCTCGATCCCCTTTGAGATAGTTGACCGAGTTGGTGTTCAAGCGTCCTAATATCCCTTTTGTCCGCATAATGGAGTGATAAGCACTCCTTAATGCTAGCCCAGTCATTGTCGAAGATATTATACGAGACTAATGCAGAGTCTGCACTACCCCTAACCTTCTGCCTGATACTCTGCAGTATGGCTCTATATATGGGCTTGGAACGTACAATCTCGTAGTCATTAAGGATCGATTCAACACTATGAATCCATGAAACGTATTGAGTGGGGTTTCCGTCAAATGTCTGCAACTCCTTTACACAATCTGGGAGTCTTCCCAATTCACGGAGTTCCAATTCGCTCCTAGGAGCGCGAGGTGGTTCCACCAAGTTGGTCCCCGTGGCAGCAGGATTAGTCCTTTCTTCTAATAATCTCATCCGCGCTTCCATGGCCTTTACTTGACCAAGGGTCGCGTTGAGGGCTCCTGTCATTTCCATAACACTAGCCTTTAATTCTTCCATTTGTGTCCGTATTGGTCTTAAATTCAAGGTTCAAAAATGTAATTGAAGGGAAGAGAGTTATCGCGCACCACAATTGGAATAATAAATCAAAAATAATCGTACCACGATCAAATATAGTAAATCAAAATAAGCCTTGCACTTACCCTTAGAGCTCCGATCAATTCTAGGTTTCAAGTTTTAATTTTAAAAAGGTTAATTTTATTATAACTACGTACTATGCGAAGTACATGTGACACCGGTGAGTGAATCTTTTTATGGTGAATGAATCTTTTATGGTGAATGAATCTAAAACAGAAAAAATTTGGGTTTATTTCTTTTAATTTTACGATTCGATTTATATTTTTTCTTTAAAAATTTCTTAACGTCTTGGCTCATGTCCTTTTCCGTTTTGAATTTAATTTTAATTTGTTCTTTTTTTTATTTCACAACTTATTCTTTTTTCAATTGACAATTTTTCTTTTAATTTATGTTATAAAACTATCCACAATGATTTTTTGCAATTTCTTATTTTTTGACAATTTTTTCATTTAATTTATAAAAAATTTCCAACAATGATTTTTCTATTTAATTCAAAAATTTTCTTAGTTACCCTTTTTATGGATACAAAATACGTATATTAACAAAATATGTGTACAAGGGTCATCCTTTAGTTTCCCTGTGTACATACACTTGTTCAAGTTATTGCACTAATTTTTTTATTAATTCATTGTTTTTATTAATTTATATCCTTGTAGATGGAGGATCGTGTGGTCCGGTTTCGAGCAGTGAATACTGACGTACTGAGGCACGATTTATCTCACCCTGCGAACTTTCCAGCTTAAGCTCTTGGTTACCAGACGAAAAGGAAGCATTCATACCCGCTGAGTAGTGTAGGTTCTTAAGTTTACCACAACTTGTGGGGTCATAATTCGGGCCTCCCTTAGCCTTCTGTAATAGTCACTTATTAGTGAAGGAGTGTGCTGAAGCAAAGTTTCGCGTTTTTCATGAGGAATTTCTATTTTTATTATCATAGTGACAAAAAATTTTGTACGCACTGGAGGGCCTGGAGTTCAGGATCGTAGCACGCTGGAACTTGTTCAAGTTCCATATTGGTCACTTTTTTTTTATTATATTGCAAATCACACAAGAATGTACACTTACCCGCATTTGGGGGGAAATCTGAAGGATACTTCACCTTTCTGTAATAATTTTTTCATTTCAAAAAAATAATCAATTCGATTTTTGCATTTTATGGGATTTGAATTTTCCCTTTTTTATTTTTTAATCGCAAAAGGATCCAAAATATTTTCTCTTTTGCATTTTTTATTTTCTCTTTTTTTTTTTTAAGAATATTTGATTTTTCATCCCTTTGAATTTTCTAGGGAATACTTCTTTCAAATTTCTTTCCATTTCTTTTATTTGGTTTGCACCAGTTTAATAGCCTTTTATTCAAAAAATCTTAATCTCAAAAAATTTTTAATTTTTCAAAGATTTTTTCCATTTTATTCTTAAATATTCCAAAAGGGAATTTATTTTACATTTTTTCTTTTATTTTCTCAAATTTTCACTCTAAGATTTTTCAAAATAGGACACTTTTCATTTTAATTTTCAGGATTTTCAGCTTTTTTATTTTTTATTTTCAAAACGGACACTTTTTATTTTAACTTTTAGAATTTTCAGCTTTTTTTTTTTTTTTTAATTTTTTATTTTCAAAACGGACACTTTTTATTTTTTAGGCCATGAGCCAAGCATTCAAAGGATCCGGCACATCCTTTCGTCTCGCGACTGGCCGGTCCCTGCTCGGGCGCCAGTTAAGCGCATCCTAAATTGCGCTTCAAAAAATTATAACGGTTGGGCCACCCATGGGGCCCAAGTCACCCTTTTAATTAAAACACAACACAACACAACACTAGTTAATTAATTTAAATTACTAAATTTATTGACACGTTTTCATTGAAGCCTAGAATTGAACTGAAGAGTTATTCTCTTCAGTCTCTTAATATAATTAAAAATTATGCCTACTCTAACTTAATTTGCGTGTGCAAATATTTGCTTATTCTAGCTTAAATTATTGGGAACAAGAATTTGCCTTGTTTCCATGATTTCGCAACAGCTCTGTATGTAAAAAAATAAAGGTGTCGTATTGCACACATGCCATCGTGATACGTTGGTAGGCAAATTGGTAGTGCGCGGGGTGTTGACTGCAACACGCGCTGTCTGTGGTATTTGCTGAGTCAAGACATCGCGCATTGACCAATATGTTGTTTTCAAAGTATGTTGTTTTTAAAAAAGGTATAGGGAACGTGGAAGGTGTTAACTTTGATTTTAATATTTTCTGCATATTTAATTATAATTGTATCTGTATTTAATTCAAATATTCCAAAATCTTTATTTTTTATTAATTGACAATCATTTTTTATTACACAATGTGTGCTTATTTTTAAATCTCTTAAAAGTTTATTTTCTTCAAATTTATAAATTTTATTTTGGAATTCAAAAATTTGTTCAATGTTATAGTCTATTTCATTAATTTCACTATTTGGTATAGGTACAATTGATCTTAATTTTACTATTTCAAAAGTTTTTGGTATTTTAATGCCAAAAATTAGATAAGAGTTATTTAAAAATGCCGTTCCAAGTTGTATATGTTTAAGTTTATTATAATCGATTTCATATTTTTGTATTTCATGACTTGTCAAAATATGTGGATGTACAATATTATATTGGGCAGAAATGACATTATCTTGTAACTGTTCTATTTTGTTTTTCAATAATTGTATGTTCGTCATTTGTTCTAAATATACATTTTTATTGTTTTCCATTTGCATAAATTTACTTGTAGAATTGATTTCATTTTCTATTGTTTTTCTGTCATTATTTATAATAATTTTCAAATGATTTAAGGTTACATTTAAATAATCGTTAATTAGTGTCTGTTGATTATTGTTTTCTGTTATTTCGTTAATTTTTAAAAGGTGATTTTGTATGTTCTGTCTATCTTCTTCGTCCATTGTTCCAAATAACCATTTGGACATACTTCCTATGCCATTTATAAGTCCACGTCTTTTCCTATTCTGTTTCGGTATTAGAGTCATTAGTTTATTTCTAGCTTCCATCAATTCTAACTGAATTAAATTTTTATTTTCTACTCTCATTAAAATAATATTTTCCGTCATGTTGTCTAAAATGTCTTCTATTTCACGTAAATTGACCATATGCAATATTATATCCGATTCATTGACAATTTCCTGGTTTTTTATGTAAATATCTATAAATCCTGTTTGTTCCGTGAGACGTTTTGTTGTTATCATTCCATTAGTCAGTGATGTCATTAAGATTGCCTATTAATTTATATACTTCATGGGGTTCAATGCTGGGTCTGTATCTTAACTTCAGGGTTTCCTTTATCAGTTGCCAGTTGTCCGGTGTCGGCAGATTGATGATGACGTCTTTTGCTTGTCCTTGGATTGTTTTATAAAAAATCATCCTTACAGCTTCTCTTTGTACTATTTCGTTGTCAATCGTCGATAGCAGGTACTCTGTGCTGCTGAAGAAACTGTTTACGGTTACATCTTCAGTTCCAGTTAATGTTGGCAAGTGGTTGATGGTTTTTGCTAAGTTCTGCATAGTGTTGTTGTCTCTTCCTTGGTTTTGTTGTAGCTCGATGTACGCTGTCCGGATTTGTTCCAACTGGTGTTCTCTTCTAGCTAGTTCTTCCACTAAGTCTACGGGTGGTGTTTGAGCCTGTTCCATTCTTCTGCTGTCAAACGTTTGTTGTCTTTTCTGATTTTTCCCAATTTTGTGTATTATGTTATTCACTATCTTAGTGTTTACTACACAAATTATATATTTTCTTTATTATAAAAAAAATTTTTTTTTTTATAATTTTATATGTTAAAAAATAAAGTTGTTCAAGCTCGAGGTCAAGTGTTTGTAAATTTCTTTATTGCTTATATTTCGCTACATATCGCGTAGCATCTTCAGAGCTAATATTCTAAATAAAATAAATACAAAAAGAAATATGTATAAACATCAATAATAAGAAAAACAAAAAATGACACAAAATTCACACAAAGTTATAAAGCACAAAGCATAACGCGCAAGTAAAAATTGTAAAAACAACAAGTGTACAAAAAATTTTTTTAAAATTTAAAAAATATAACAACAATGCTTACAGAAAAAGTTTACATTAAACACAAAAACAAAAAAATATATAAATAATTTGAAATTTTAGCGTTATAGTTGTGGCTCCTTCATCGTATAATATTGAACTGATCTTAACATTAATAATTGCACATTGTTCTTTGTTTTCCTTTACTAATTAAATGTCGATAGCTTTAAGCTACACTTTCGGTATCAGCCTTAAAGTTTATCCTCTCATTCGTCGGTGTATTACTAATATGATGCATTTCAAGCATGTAGCGGCGTTTGTAGTTGTTTTCACAGTCAATAACTTGTACCTTGTCAAAATCGGGGGAATGATTTTCTCTCAAACAGTGGGCCGCCAAAGCAGTTTTTTGCTGAACATCCGTGTATCTCATTCTTTGGTCGGATTTATGGCCAGACAATCTTGTTTTGAGTTTATTTTTAGTTGTGCCGACGTAAACCTTACTACAGTTGTCATTAGGGTTACCATTGCGTGGTATTTTATATACCAAATTCGATTTGTCTAATTTGTCTATTTTGTCTTTGGTCTTACTAAATATTTTTCCAACGGTTTGGTCTGTTTTGTGCGCCATGCGGTATTTTTCACCATCAAAAAGTTTTGATTTTTCAAGACGTTCCGATATTTCGGGGATATATATGAGGGATTTGTATACTTTTTCGTCCACTTTATTTTGTTTTTTATTTTTGTTCGGATTTAGGTGATCTTTTATTAATTTTCTTGTTAATTTTTGCGGGAAATTGTTGTTAAGTAACGGGTGATTTTTTTGAGGTTAGGATTTTCATGCATTAGTATTTGACAGATCACGTGGGATTTCAGACATGGTGTCAAAGAGAAAGATGCTCAGTATGCTTTGACATTTCATCATGAATAGACTTACTAACGAGCAACGCTTGCAAATCATTGAATTTTATTACCAAAATCAGTGTTCGGTTCGAAATGTGTTTCGCGCTTTACGTCCGATTTATGGTCTACATAATCGACCAAGTGAGCAAACAATTAATGCGATTGTGACCAAGTTTCGCACTCAGTTTACTTTATTGGACATTAAACCAACCACACGAATGCGTACAGTGCGTACAGAAGAGAATATTGCGTCTGTTTCTGAGAGTGTTACTGAAGACCGTGAAATGTCGATTCGTCGCCGTTCGCAGCAATTGGGTTTGTGTTATTCGACCACATGGAAGATTTTACGCAAAGATCTTGGTGTAAAACCGTATAAAATACAGCTCGTGCAAGAACTGAAGCCGAACGATCTGCCACAACGTCTAATTTTCAGTGAATGGGCCCTAGAAAAGTTGGCAGAAAATCCGCTTTTTTATCGACAAATTTTGTTCAGCGATGAGGCTCATTTCTGGTTGAATGGCTTCGTAAATAAGCAAAATTGCCGTATTTGGAGTGAAGAGCAACCAGAAGCCGTTCAAGAACTGCCCATGCATCCCGAAAAATGCACTGTTTGGTGTGGTTTGTACGCTGGTGGAATCATTGGACCGTATTTTTTCAAAGATGCTGTTGGACGCAACGTTACGGTGAATGGCGATCGCTATCGTTCGATGCTAACAAACTTTTTGTTGCCAAAAATGGAAGAACTGAACTTGGTTGACATGTGGTTTCAACAAGATGGCGCTACATGCCACACAGCTCGCGATTCTATGGCCATTTTGAGGGAAAACTTCGGAGAACAATTCATCTCAAGAAATGGACCGGTAAGTTGGCCACCAAGATCATGCGATTTGACGCCTTTAGACTATTTTTTGTGGGGCTACGTCAAGTCTAAAGTCTACAGAAATAAGCCAGCAACTATTCCAGCTTTGGAAGACAACATTTCCGAAGAAATTCGGGCTATTCCGGCCGAAATGCTCGAAAAAGTTGCCCAAAATTGGACTTTCCGAATGGACCACCTAAGACGCAGCCGCGGTCAACATTTAAATGAAATTATCTTCAAAAAGTAAATGTCATGGACCAATCTAACGTTTCAAATAAAGAACCGATGAGATTTTGCAAATTTTATGCGTTTTTTTTTTTAAAAAAGTTATCAAGCTCTTAAAAAATCACCCGTTAGTATGCTCTCTATTTTCCTTAAGTTAGCATTGTGAAAATTTTCATCACTAATATTCAAAATTCGACGTATCAAATTATTAGCGGTGTTTATAATAATTCTCTTAGGATGTTTGGAGAAGAAATTTATAATTCTACCAGATGCAGTTGGCTTTTGGTACCAGTCAATTTTTATTTTATTGCCCTCTCTTATCACCATCGTATCCAAATATGGAAGTTTGGAATTAACTTTTATTATAATTTTATGTGTGGTGTTGATTCTAAGTGTTCACTGCACAATTTATCTTTATTTATTTGTGGTGTTAATTTTAATTGTTCACTGCACAATTTGTGGTGTTAACTTTTTTAAATGTTCACTGCACAATTATAATTTTGTGGTGTTAACTTTTGAATGTTCACTTCACACGGAATACGTTGATTCGTTTCACTGGATCCTTTCACTTGAATTTGGATCCTACCGACTGCGCCACTTTTATTTTTATTTGCCACAGTTGGGTTTTTAAAAAATATTTATTTAACGTTTTTCTTCGAAGTCTGGTACAGGACTAAACTTTTACAATTATTGTATCTATTATTTAAATTTAACTTTTGCCTTGTTGACAATCTTAACTTAATTTAGAATGCTTGTAAGCATTTATTAATTTCACAATATTAACCTTTTTTATTTATTTTACAATTTAAGCATATTTCACAATTCTGTTTTGTTCTCATTTAATTATTTCCAAACATGTATTAATATTATTGATTTTGCAATTTTGACTTTATTTCTTTTGATCTATTTTATTTAAGAAGTCGTCGAACTTGTCTATAGTTGAATCATCATTTATTCTGTTTACAAGTTCGTCGACTTCGTTTAAAATTTTGCTTTGGTCATTTTTTATATATGTAACTGGCGCTGTCTATCAACGCCCAAACGGCGTTAATGTTGCTGAAAAGGAGAAAAGAAAAGAGGAAAAATCCAGACAAGTTTGTGTACTAACGGTTAAAGTCAGAACAGCGTACCTACTTGTCTTCATCTGCCACTGTTCTGACTTGTCCTTCTTATTTGTATTAAATCTTAAAATTAAAATAATGTAGCTACAACAACAATGATAATAATAATACGGAAATAAAAATTAAATTAATTAAATAAAAAAAAAACAAATAATACTAACACGAGTACCGTGGGAACAACACAAAAAGAAAAAGACATACATTTTCATGGTCGCGACCTACTGCAACCACTCCGCTTAATATACGCGGGCGTTTACTAAAAAAAATTTAGTCAATGTTACTGCACAGAATTGCAATAACAGAACATTACAATAAAAAAAAATTAAGCGCACGGCAACACATAAAAAAAAAGTACAAACATAAGCCAGACAACGCATTGTAACGAAAAAAATAAACACAAAACGCAACACCTGTCAACGCGGAACAATATCGTATTGCTCCACATTGAAAGTGACAAAAAATTCAAACGTAAGCAAATGAGCCAACGTACGTTACCATGCCAAATTGGGTTACAGCCAATCGCGAATGAAAATGTATGTTTTGTGAATAAACATTTAATAATTACGCTCGAGAAAAATCGATCGTTATTAACTAAATGAATTCACATAATAATTGTTATTATTATCGTTGTTGAAGCTTGGCTCGTTTGCCTCGCTCAACTTTATAAAGAAAAAAAAGGATAAAAAAAAACGGTGGGGGGGGGGGGGGTAACTTGGTGTTGCACCAAGTTATTTATTTAGTGTTTTTAAATTTAAATTATCCTAGTGGTACACCAGGATAATGTATATTCAAATTTGTGAAGGATAGTTATCCAAGTGGTACACCAGGACAACGTTGTGTTCAAGTAAAAAAAAAACCTGTTGATTACTTGAGTGGCAAAATAATAATGGCAATTTTATTAATAAACTTATGCTATATATATATCATCAAATCAATAAAGTTAACTGTAAAAAATAAAAATGCAATAAGAACAATGCATATAAAATATAACCAAAGCATATAAAACAAATGTAAAGCCAAAAAATGTGTATATAAAAAATTAACTAAAATTAAAATACATACATATGCTAAAACGGTTCATTCATTTGTTTCCCACAGTCAGTCAAAACAAAACAGATATTGCATTTCAATGCGACTGCCAATTCATATAGGCACGTGTAAAGTTTATTTACGTGGTTCAAGCCATGAATTATGCAGTCGCAGCAAATCTCACGCTTTGCTTGACAAACCGTGGGAACCAAAGCCACCGTTCATTAGTTGCTGCATTAAATTGGGCTCTCACCGTCAGCCAAAGCAAAGCTGATATTATGTTTCATTACCGTCTGACTGCAAATGCATACATGCGCGTGTAAAGTTTATTCATGAAATTTGCAGACGCAGCAATTCACACGATTTGCTTGACAAAACGGTGAGAACCAAATAATTTTAATTCCATAAAGATTTGTTTTTATTTTGTTAAAAATAAAAAAAATCAGAAAGAATTAACATATTGCGGCCCCAACGATCGGCAATATCAATGGGCAGAACAAATGAACGATTTTTAATAATAAATGCTGAGATTAGCTAAGGTGTTGGTTCCAAGGAAACGTTACAGTTAGACCTTGGTGAAAGCTGTGGAACTGTTTTGCGTCTTAGTTTCAATATTTGTTTAATTAGTAGGATGATGATCAGTGTTATAATTAGTGCTAGTCCCACATAGCTGATGGTCAAACTGTGCACCTTATGATTTAGTGCTGTTGCCGGTAAATTTTGTAGTTGCGCCTTTACTTCCGCTTGCAACCGGGTTATGTTGTCAATAGTCGAAGAGTATGGTAGGGGTTGGGTTAGCCTGTCCACATTCTGTAGTAGATGGGAGAACGATATCCCATTGCTTGTGTATGATTGCTGTAAAATTGAGGTAATTGTTTGGGGACCGTATATGGTGGTCCCTTCGCTTTTCATTGTGCATCCCGCTGGGAGCGTAAGGAAGCCGATGCCTTCCAAAAACTGAGAGCTACTTTCTCCATTGCATACTGTGCTTAGTTTAAGTTTTTGTTGAGTTGAGATTAGCCACTGATTCCTTTTGTAGAGTTGATACCATACGTTATTGCTGGCGATTAATTCTATATTGCAACTCGTGTCAGATTCATTATTAAATAAATGTATTTCACAGCGACAGACTGGAGAACCCTTGTAGTATGTAGCTTGAATGCTCGGGCATAAAAAGGTATCATGCTCAAGTTTATTGCAGTCCCGAAGTGTGGCATCATCCATAGGGAAATATTCGTCTCGATGAGCGTTGAGAGCCATCATTTTAGATGCCGATAGGATAGCTACTAACGAATTATTTATTGGCTGTGGTACTGGCGTAATATAAAATAAATCATATTCATTTTGATGTGCTAGTGGGATGAGCAAAGTGCAGATGATGTGCTGGTTCGAAATTGCTGCATGAGCTGTTACTATACCATATAAATGGATGATATCTGTGACTGGGAGGGTCAGATCTGCAGGAAGATTCGCTTTTATGTTATCAACTTCGGCCGAAAACTGTCGTGGTGTTAACAGAATAGGGCTTATTCGACCATGATAAGTGTCAGCTAACAAGTTGATCATGGATGCGTGCATTTTTTGCAAATTATCAGCAATAGTAAGTAATTGGACGCTCAGAGACAAGATGATCTGTGATCGATGGTTGTTATCATTGTTTGTGAGGTTCATTAGACTACTGATTTTGAAATTGAGTTTTTCGAAGTTAGTTTGTGTACGGTTTTCAGATTGCTTCATCAGATTAAGAGTTGAATCGAGAAACGACGTTTGATTCCGCAGAAGGCTGTGCAAGTAGGCTTCGTTAGTTTTTATACGGTTAATAGTTGTGGTCATTTCTTCTGCATACTTTGAGTCAAGGATGCCAAATAAAGAATTAGCGACATTTCCAACGATATCTATCGCTCCTCGTTTTCTTCTTCGTGCTAGATCTTCTAGACCGGCTTCCATCTCGTTCTGGAGATTTTGAAAATGGGTTAGTAGTCCGTCGCATTGATTGGTGAGGGATTGATGATTGCAGGCCTTTTTCAAGGCAGAGGTCCCATTGATTAAAAGCTGCAATTCTGTATGGAAGGGTGCCAGTTCAAAATAAATGAGAAGTTTCCACTCTGCAATGATTGGTTTAACGTGACCGATATTTTCAAAATGCAGGCCAGGATTGCTAGTGATCTTCGTGTAAACAACTGGTTGGCATACGACTAATGGAAATAATAGTGCTAGGAGCACCAGCATGGTTGTTGCAGTTAAGGGGCTACGTTTCGGGGTTGGTGTACCTTCATTTTCACCGATGGATGAACTGCTTCTTTTAAGTGTTGAGTTGGGAGGTATTGCTTCATTGTCAGCTGTCGTTATTGGTACTTCCAGAGGAAGAGGAGCTAGTAGGTGAATTGCTCGCTTAATGATGCCATTAGACGTTTTGACATCCGCTGTTCTGACGGCGCCGTCTGGACCGGGGTATGTATTGATTACCTTTCCGAGACGCCACGTCATGACCGGCGAGTTATCCTTTATGATAACTATGGTCCCTGATTGCAGATTTTGAGCCTTAGTTTGCCACTTGTTACGCTGTTGGAGTTCATTGAGGTATTCCTGTGACCATCGGTCCCAAAATTGATGTTTTATTCGCGATACTAATTCCCATCGTTTGGCAAGTGGTTTTGACGTTGATTGTGCAGTTGCATCAACTTGTGCCGTGAGCGGTTCACCAATCAGGAAATGGCCAGGCGTGAGTGCAGCTTCGTCATTAGGATTACTCGACAATGGTGCGATTGGTCTTGAGTTGAGGATCGCTTCAACTTCTATGATCACGGTTTCCATTTCTCATAAGTCAGAGTCGCATTTGCCATTTCCTTCACCAATAATCTTTTGGCGGATTTGACTGCAGCTTCCCACAGTCCACCAAAATGCGGGGCTCGAGGAGGAATAAAATGGAAAGTAATGCTTTTGCTGGCGCATTCTTGTTGAATTTTTTCTTGAGCTGGTGTAGCGAAAAGGGCAGTTGACAACTCTTCTAATTGATTCCGAGCTCCCACAAAATTGGTTGCGTTGTCGCAATAAAGATGCTGACAGTGGCCCCTGCGACTTATAAATCTCT
This sequence comes from Cordilura impudica, assembly GCA_963682025.1. NCBI lineage: Eukaryota > Metazoa > Arthropoda > Insecta > Diptera > Scathophagidae > Cordilura > Cordilura impudica. The sequence goes on from OY821518.1 coordinate 239,497,667, forward strand.
TAAGCGCCCCAATGAAGGCGTCGGTTGTAAGGTCCGTCACTAGTTCTAGATGGACTGCCTTTGTAGAAAAGCAGCAAAACACAGCAATGTACGCCTTTTGGGGTCGTTTTCCTCTGGTTTTAAAGTGAACCCAGATAGGGCCACAGTAGTCAACTCCTGCATTAATGAAGGGTCTTGCTGGCGTTACTCTTCTCTCCGGTAAATTTCCCATGATTTGCTGAAGAAGTTTTGGTCTCGATCTTGCACATTGGACACATATATGAACAGTTTCCCGAGCCAGGTGTTTGCCTTTGATGGGCCAAAAGCGTTGTCTTACGGTTCCAAGAAGTGCGCTAGGACCGCAATGTTTATTTTCCCTATGTGTTAACTCAAAGATTAGTCTGCTGATTGTATCGTTGTAGGGCAGCAGCATTGGATGTTTGGCATTAAAAGATAACGGGGATGCTTCTAATCTGCCTCCAACTCGTAGAATATTATGTTCATCAAGAAATGGTGATAAGCTTTTAATTTGACTGGATGCCTGAAGGTTCTTTTGTCCTTGTAATTGCTTAATATCTTCTGTGAACGCAGACTGTTGGGTAATTCGAATAATGATGGCAATCGCGTCGTGAAGTTCAATAGGGGTCAGAGTTCGCTGGGTTTGTCGCTCTGCCTTAATAGTTTTTGTGTTTTTAATAAACCTCAGGATGTATCCCATAATTCGTTGAAGCGTTTTCCATGAATTTCTGTGATTTATGTTGTGCAGAAAACTTTCACTATTAACCGCCACTAGTGAGTTGTAAGGGTTTTGCTTCTGTTCAGTTATTGTTATGTCAGAGCTTAAACAAAAAGTAGGAGGCCAATGTTTTTCGTCTCCATGAAGAAAGAATGGCCCATACATCCAGTGTGGTGTATGTTGTAACTGTCGTGGATCTAATCCTCTGGATAATATATCTGCTGGGTTATCTTTTGAACCCACATGCCGCCATTGCTCAGGTGATGTGCTTTCTTGAATTGAAGCTATTCGATTTGCCACAAATGTATGAAATGAAGATGATCTTGAATGTATCCAGGCTAAGACTATTTTCGAATCGGACCAGTAGAATGTTGGCGTTGTACTCCTGTCCAGATCGAGCTTAACCTTTGCTGCCAAGTTGGCACCCAGCTGGGCAGCGCATAATTCCAACCTTGGGAGCGTTTGCTGTTTAAGAGGAGCTATACGAGATTTCGCACATAGCAGGTATACGATGACTGTTTTATTTGGTAGAAATGTTCTAACGTATATTGCGGCTCCATACGCCTTTTCGGAGGCATCTGTAAAAACATGCAGTTGTGTCTTGCTAGGAATACCTCCCTTATAGACATGCCGATGCACTTGAAAGTTTTCAAGTTCACTTAGATTGTTTCGGAAATTTCGCCAGCGTGAATCAAATTCTGATGGCACAGCCTCGTCCCATGACAGATTCAAGGTCCATAGTTCTTGAACAAACATTTTTGCTCGGACGACTACTGGGGACAGTAGCCCGAGTGGGTCAAAAATGCGTGCTAAATCCGACGTGACTGTCCTTTTAGTCACAGCCTTAATTGGTTGTATGTTAACCTTGATTTTAAGGAGATCACCTTTGGGTAGCCACACTAATCCTAGCGTTGTTGTACAATCCGTTTCTTCTTTGGAAAAGTCTAGATTGACTTCTTGATCATCATTGGGAATGTTGCGGAGCAGTTGGGTGTGATTGGCGCACCACTTTCTTAAATGGAACCCATACTTAGCCATGACATGTTGTAGTTGGCGTTGAGTTTCGAGGGCGGTGTTCAAACTATCGGCTCCACCTAATCCGTCATCGACATAAAAATTTCTTTCCAGAAAGCTGGCTGCTAAAGGAAATTGAACCTTATTGTCATGGCTTATCTCCTTCAAGCATTTGATTGCCAAATATGGCGCGGACCTAGTGCCATATGTCACTGTGTTTAATTGAAAATAACTGATGGGTTCAGAAACATCATTTCGCCACAGGATTATCTGGAACTGTTGGTCTTTGGGGTGGATCAATATTTGGCGGTACATTTTTTCTATGTCTGTAGTGAACACGAAACGCGGCATCCGAAATCGTAAGAGAACCGTAAACAGATCGTTTTGTAGTGGTGGCCCGGTGTGTAGAATGTCATTTAATGATTTTCCTGACGCTGTTTTCGCTGAAGCATCGAATACCACCCTAAGTTTAGTGGTGCTGCTTTCAGGTCGTAACACGCAGTGATGAGGGATAAAGTATTTATGCCCTTTTACATCGTCTATTTGGATTTTCGACATGTGCCCCATTGCTTCATAGTCCTTCATAAATTGCACATACTGATCTTTTAGTGAAGGGTCTTTCAATAATCTGCGTTCTAATGAGAGAAATCGGTTGAATGCAATACTATGTGAAGCTCCTAATGCTGACGTTTCCATACAAAATGGAAGTCGTACCACGAATCGTCCTCCATTATCACGACTAGTATGCTGATTAAAAAGTGCCTCACATTGTGCATCATAAGAAGATAATTGTTGCTGTCTGCTTTCGATCTCCTCAAGTTTCCAAAATCGTTCAATAGCCAGATTCATGTTATCCTCATCAGTTAGGACACCGCATATCGCTGATGATAGGTGTTCACCAGATACCTTCCCGGATACTATCCAGCCAAAAGTTGTATTTTGTAACCTTGGGAGGTCATCAGGCAGTTTGATTTGACCGATGGCGAGTAGTTGATGGTAATATTCCGCCCCTAACAAAATGTCGATTTTTTCTGGGCGGTTAAAAGTTGGGTCTGCTAATGGTTTATTGGGAATTGACCACTTATCTATAGTGAGCAGTTGAGCGGGTTGTGGAGCAATTATTTGTGGTAATACAAATGCCTCAAGCCGGGTTGAGAAATTGTTGAGTCGGGATTGAAGCGTGATGTTGACTCGGTGTTGAACCTTGGTGCGGTTTTTTCCAATACCGTTGATTGAAATTGATGTGGCCCTTGCTGGGAGTCCAAGCCGTGTGACCAATCTCTCCGCAATGAGGTTGACTTGTGATCCCGAATCAAGAATCGCCTTGCATTCAGTTTCCAACCCATTTGCTTTGACTTTTACCAATGCTGTTCCAAGTAAGACATAGGGTCTTGTGTTCCTGGAACTAACTGCCATGCTTTCAGCTTCGTCTACTGGGGTGTTGACTAGTGAAGTCGCTGTTTCTTTTGCCGGATTATTACGTGTAATTGCTTCTTTGGTTGACTCATTTTTAAAGTTACTGCGTTTCTTTGAAGTTAAATTTACTTGTGGGAGTGAATCCAAATGTACCAGGGTATGGTGCCGTTTTCCACATTTTTGGCAGCGGCCCGAAGTGGTGCACTGTTTGGTAAAATGGCTACTATTGAAGCAGTTGACACATAATTTATGCTTTTGTACTAGGTGAAGTCTGTTTGGTGGGCTTAGCTGGGTGAATTCCTTGCATCGATATAATGGATGCGAATCTTGCTTGCAACCTATGCATAGCCGATTATCGGGTCGGGACTGTGCCGTCAGTGTGCATGTTTTGTTAGTGGAAATTGGTTTTTCCTTGTATCCCATTGCCTCAAGAGTATGGAAATGATTCTCGAGGAAGATGAGAAATTGTCTAATTGTTTGCAGCTCCTTTGGGTTGGCAATCGATTGCTCATATTGAGTATGAATTGTTTTGTCCACCTTTTTAACCAATATGTGTATCAGGAGCGGATCCCAGGATGAAATTTGGAGTCCCATATTGGAGAGAGCAGCCAAACATTCTTTCGTTGTGTCGTGCAATCGCTTAATCGCACTTAATGTGAATGCACCAGATGGTTGGTCAAGAAGTCGTTGAACCGCTGTTGCTACTATTATTCTTTTGTTGTCATACCGATCGTGGAGCAGTTGCCAGGCAGCTTGATAATTTTCTGCGGTAACATCGAGATGATTGATAAGGTTTGCTGCTTCGCCTATGACGTTGGTTTTTAAATACCACATCTTATGTGCGTCCGACATCTGTTGCTCATGAACAATTTTCTTAAATAAGTTAGAGAACGATGTCCACTTCATATAATCGCCATCAAATTTGGTAATGGTGATCGTGGGTAATGGTAGAGCAGATGGTCTAGCCATAGTTTCTGTGGTTGAGTGGTGGTGTTGTCGATTTGCAGTGGTGAGCTGGATGATTGCGGACTGGGAAGCTTGTTCGAGGTGAACATATCTTCTTGAATCGTAGCCTGCAATGTCTGGGTCGGGATATTTATCCAACACTTCATCATTAAGCCTTTCCAGTTGCTGCCATAATTGGATGATGGTGCCCTTTTTTACATCATAATAAGACCCATCTTGTCCTGGTTGCAGGTGAAGGCCTTCTAGTTGTCGAGTGAGAGCTGCCATTTTTCCAAGGCACCGACTGATGAGTCCATCGTGACCACCTGCGGCGACAGATGCATTAGCTGGACCTACTGTACCTACTGTACCTACTTGTGGCTGAACAGTGGTCGCCGTTTTGGAATCAGAAAATTCTTTTCCACCAGATTCTAGGCCTTGGGCACCAAGCTCACGTTCCATGATCTCTATGTACTTTACTGCCAACGCCTGAATTCGAGTGTAGTAGTCGGATGTGAAGTACTCATCGGATGTGTCTAGGTCCTTTAAGCCCCGCAACTCATTATCTGCAGTATCAAACTCTGCCCACGCTGTTTTGATACGGGACAATCGATCCTGATAATAGGTTGCTGTTTTCCGACTGGCTGAATCCTTGGTGAAATTTCGGATGATGGTGGTAATAGATTCCCCAGTTTCGTTCAGCTGGCGAAGAAGTTGCTTTGCTGTCCTTGCCATGGCTTTGGTCTGCTTACGATTGAAGCTTGTAGCTTGCGGTGAACGATGTAGGTTGTAGCTTGCGGCTGGGCGCTTGTAGCTTTATCGCTTGCGTAGAGGTTGCGGCTGGGCGCTTGTAACGTTATAGCTTGCGGCTGGGCGCTTGTAGCTTTATAGTATGCGGCTGGGCGTTTAAAGCTTAATAGCTTGCGGCTGGGCGCTTGTAGTGTTATAGCTTGCGGCTGGGCGCTTGTAGCTTAATATCTTGCGGCTGGGCGCTGGTAGCTTTCGGTTGAAAGCGTGGTGATTGCGGCTGGGCGCTTGTAGTGGCTTTCGGTTGAAAGTTTGGTGATTGCGGCTGGGCGCTTGCGGTTTGAAGAGTACAGGATTTCGGGTCCTGTCACGGTCGCCAATATGTTGAAGCTTGGCTCGTTTGCCTCGCTCAACTTTAGAAAGAAAAAAAAAAAAAACGGGGGGGGGGGGGGGGGGTAACTTGGTGTTGCACCAAGTTATTTATTTAGTGTTTTTAAATTTAAATTATCCTAGTGGTACACCAGGATAATGTATATTCAAATTTGTGAAGGATAGTTATCCAAGTGGTACACCAGGACAACGTTGTGTTCAAGTAAAAAAAAAACCTGTTGATTACTTGAGTGGCAAAATAATAATGGCAATTTTATTAATAAACTTATGCTATATATATATCATCAAATCAATAAAGTTAACTGTAAAAAATAAAAATGCAATAAGAACAATGCATATAAAATATAACCAAAGCATATAAAACAAATGTAAAGCCAAAAAATGTGTATATAAAAAATTAACTAAAATTAAAATACATACATATGCTAAAACGGTTCATTCATTTGTTTCCCACAGTCAGTCAAAACAAAACAGATATTGCATTTCAATGCGACTGCCAATTCATATAGGCACGTGTAAAGTTTATTTACGTGGTTCAAGCCATGAATTATGCAGTCGCAGCAAATCTCACGCTTTGCTTGACAAACCGTGGGAACCAAAGCCACCGTTCATTAGTTGCTGCATTAAATTGGGCTCTCACCGTCAGCCAAAGCAAAGCTGATATTATGTTTCATTACCGTCTGACTGCAAATGCATACATGCGCGTGTAAAGTTTATTCATGAAATTTGCAGACGCAGCAATTCACACGATTTGCTTGACAAAACGGTGAGAACCAAATAATTTTAATTCCATAAAGATTTGTTTTTATTTTGTTAAAAATAAAAAAAATCAGAAAGAATTAACAATCGTATATTATCATTATTATTACTATGTTAAATTATATATTATATTTTTATATTAATTATACATTGTATTAAATACTAAATTATTATATATTGTTATTATTATCGTATATTATTATTATTACTATATTAAATTATATAGTATATGTTATATTCATTATACATTCTGTTATTATCTCTACACTAAATTTAAACTAATCTTACACTATTATATTCTATATATGTGAAACTCTGTTTCACAACAATGCTTAGTCTAGAATGTTTGGCTATATTCCAACGGTTTGACTTTCGCGGTTATAACCTCAAATTCTAAAGCATAAAAACCAAGCACCAAGGATTAATTAGAAATCCTTGAATCCTAAAAACCAAGGACTAATTTGAAGTCCCTGAATCCTAACAGTCGTCTGTTTATATATAACGGCTGCGCCATTAATGTTGGGCTATATTCCAACGGTTTGACTTCCGTGGCTTTAACCTCAAATTCTAAAACCTAAAAACCAAACACCAAGGATTAATTAGAAATCCTTGAATCCTAAAAACCAAACACCAAGGATTAATTAGAAATCCTTGAATCCTAAAAACCAAGGACTAATTTGAAGTCCCTGAATCCTAACAGTCGTCTGTTATATACTGTTATTTATGTTGTGCCCCTAATAGCCTGAAGCGAAATAAATGGAGCTTACTCCCCAAATAAAGGAACAAATGAAAACAAGATGGTCTCTATGGGTTGCCTATTATGTTAAAGCGCAGGCTTGCGCTTTTCGTCGGCGCCCAAACGGCACCAATGTAGCTGTAAGGAGAAAAAAAATAACACTACCTGAGTGGGTTTCTAATCAGAGCTTGTTTTACCACCCTCTGCCCATTGGTCCATGATCATGGCGCATAGCGCCGATCGGACCGGGGAAGCTTTTAAGCTTTTTCTCAGTCGGGCGCGACAGCAAACCGGTTGTTTATAAGAACATGACACGCAAGCAGAGCAAGCAGCGAATATTAGGTGATGTGAGTGTGTGGTGGTGGTCAAACAAAAACCTAATGGTTTTGTTTGTGACAAGTTCCCAGTATGTGTTATATGATAACTCGTTTGTTTTTGAAACGTAATTTGATTTTGGAAATTTTCCGTTAAAGTGTTGAAATTCTAGTTTTATTGGACTTTGATTTGCGTCATCTATAATTGTTATTGTTCGTTACAAATGAACATTCGTGATAAACTCAACGGTTTCGCTATATTGTACCCTGGAAGAAATTATTTAGGACCGGGTAATCCATTTTCAAACGGACCACCACAATCAGAAGCAGATAGAGTTGCTTTTCAACACGATTATTTGTATTCTGTCGCTCAAAATATAGACGATATAAAAAAAAGCGGATGAACTAGCTATATCAAAATTGAAAAAAATTAATTCGTATGATGCAATCGCTGGTTATGTTGGATTGAGAGCTAAGACATTATTCGAAAATAAATTTGGACATGTATATCCTAAAATGAGTGATGAGTGGAGAAAAAATATAAGAAAAGACGGTAAAAACTGGAATGCTGGAAATAAAGCATACGCAGACAGACAAAAAGAACTAGCTAAAAAACGTAAATTGGATAAAGAAAATTCTACATTAGAAAAACCATCAACAAGTGCAGCAGCTACAACTAATACTCCATCCGAATCAGAAGATATCGAATCAGATATAAATCAATTATTTAGAGATCAAATTGAATCATTGAAGTACAACAACAAAATATTTCTACAAGTATGGACGTCGATGTTACTATAGACAATGTTCAGACATCAAATTCAAACGGAGTGGCTATAATTTCATCTAATACACCCGTAACCATTAATTTAGTACAAGAATTGGGTGCTTTAAGATCAAGAGTTTTATATAAAAAAGAATTTGTATTTACTACGTGGGCTAATGCATATTCGATGTTAATACCACAAATTGATAATAAACCAGCAGAAAATATGAGACTTATATTAGAGGTGGGATTCGTGAATACATTTTTGCACACTCACGAACATGTTGTTGTACATTCACTCACACTCACGTGTGAAAATTTTTTTATTTTTCACAATCACGTGTGATCACGAACCATTTTTGAACATTCACGAAAGCTCACGAAGATATTTTTTCACATTCACAATCTGTAAAGTTAGCCTGATCCATGTAATGGTAGACTTCCTCTATTGTCTCTTTCTGATTTCCAAATACCTCGCTCTTAATCTCAACCTTGCAACCCGAAAAGTTAACCAAATAGTTTCCGTTCATCGTCAGATTCTTGTCATTACAATTTTGAGAAATTTTGCTTTCTTTAGCGTTTTTAATCACCAAAACACCACCATTTATTCTCAAAATTAAAAATTTCTTATTGATTCTAAATTTACAATTCTCTAGCACTGTACAATCCCTCAGTTTGTGTAGATCCCTTAGAGCTGTGTTTTCTATGTATTCAAATTTCTCCTTATCTACCTCAATAATGTATTTCGTTTCTTGATCGATTTCATAAGAGCTTTCATTAGGAATTGGTAATATGATTTTAAGGTCCACCCTTATGTAACTCCTTGGAATGCTTATTGCAAAAATCAGTTTTGAATCTTCGAACGTCATTACGCCCAATTTAATTAGTTTCAACTTATAAAAGTCAATGTTATAGCAATCTATCTCCTCCAGAGTAATAATGCCAGGATGCAGAATGTTATGTTTAGCGAAGGCAATATTGTCTTGCACCCTATCAACAATATTTTCTAGGGTTTTAATCTTATGCATTTGATCCGAGTACAAAAGTTGCCTAATTATCTCGTTATTTCTTGTCCTAATCTCGTCAAATACCGCCTGAATACGAATTCTATCCTTCTCTATTGATTCTTTTAGTGTGCAGATTCTGTCGTTAAAATGCTGGTTAATTACTATCTGATTGTTGATATTTTTGATAGCATTGTGACTGTTTTCGCCATTGATTCTGAGCCTCTCCATGATATCTTCCCTGTCGCTATTATCCATGGTCCCAAAAAGCCAACTTTGTACATTACCCACAAAGTTAAACAACCCCCTTTTTCTTCTAACCATCTCTGCTGGTTTAATTGACTTCAGCTTACCTTGCAATATTGAAATTTCTCTTAACAAGATCTCTTTATAAGGAACATCCAAGCTCTAACATTTGTTCTTAACGCCTTCACAATATTGTCCATAGCAAAAGGATCTATTATATGGAGAACAGTTATTGTCTCGTTAACCACCTCCACCTGTCCAAGTCGCATGATAGCGAATCCCAGTCTATTTTCAATTAAGCTCACCTGAAGGTGACCGTTCGCCTGACCGATGAGCATTATCATTAGTAACATTAACACCTGTAAATTTAAATGGTCGTTTGATATTAGTCTCATGAACATTGGCCAAGGGGCATTTTCTATATTTCGGTTGCTCCTTATGTCTAACATTTTTATAGTTCCTAATGAAGCCTTCAGATCGTCTTTCCTCGTAATCCTCTCTTCCCTTATTAAGCCTTTGAATAACTTTCAACTTTCCTTTTCTGTTCCCTAAGGCGGTTTAGGATTTTTGTTTTGTCTACTCTACCATTATGTACATTGAGTGGGGTGTCCCAATTCTAGAATGAAATGTGTTATTATAAAGCTCAATTGCCTTTGACATTTGTTCCTTTATCGGCAATGTTCGCTCCATATTAATGGTTCTAATTTTCTCAGTTAATGTATTATTGAGCCTTTCTGCATCTGAATTTCCAGTATGACTATTGGGTTTGGAAAAATGGATTTCTATTTCTTCTTCCCTACAAAATTGTTTAATGTTCACGTTATTGAATTCATTATCGGCCACAATCTTACTAACTTTTCCATTCATGGAAATGAACAATCGAAGCTTTTCTACAAGTGTTTTACTGTTTCTATCTTCCAGATGAAAACAGACTGCTCGTTTAGAGAATTTATCAATAAACACAATGAATGGCTGTTTTGTGTTAATATATGTATCTATATGAATTATTTCATTAATATCATTAGGGGTCTCTGTTAGATAAAATTTCTTTTTTATTGGTCTTCTATCATATTTACCAGCCGAACAAACATCACAATTATTCACCACCCTGTGTATTAGTGTCTTTAATCCAGGGTAATATATTTTATTCTTTAATCCCTGGTAATTTGCCAAGATGCCAGCATGACCGGACTCCTTTATGTGGTATAGAGAGATCTGTTTAATAACCTCGTCTTCAGATGAAAATTCCTTTGCAAGATAAACGCATCGAACGAATGATATGCTACTGATGTTTGCATATATCTCATCGAGCCTCATCTGAAGCTGATAGTACACAGAATCATCCAACTGCGAATATATTTCCACTTTCCCTTTTATAGTGTATCTACTTAAAATGTTGGCAATATTGTTGTTCAAATCGGCCCTTTCTAGAAATATTCTAGAATTGCCGAGAACTGTTTCGAAGTCCTTTTCTTTGTTTTCAACAAATATAATTTGTGTTTTAAATCGATTCACCACAGTATGGGAATACTATTGTTAGTATCATCGGCTTGCGAATGTATTGTAGCCGCTGTTGAGTCATTGCAATCCTCCTGTTGTTCAATATTTCGAACTTCATTTAAATCAACATCAATACGACTCAAAAAGTCTGCTATCTTGTTTTCCTTTCCCGCAATATAATCAATCTTAGCATCATATTCACCCAATTGAATAACCCATCTCTGCAATCAAGGATTGATATCCCTTGCGGAACTTTTCACCTGCAGCCACTTAAGTGGTTGATGATCGGTATGTAGGTCAAATTTCCTACCATACAAGTATGGCCTAAAATACTTCATACTCCAGACGACCGCCAGAAGTTCCTTTTCAATAGTTGAATAGTTCCTTTCATGCTCGTTAAGAGTTCGTGATGCATAACTTATAGGGTGTCCCTCTTGAGAGAGAACTGCACCCAAGGCGAAGTTACTTGCATTGTCTCGTTTGTCCCTATGTGAGCTCTTACAGTTCCATCGATTTTATCTAGCATGATATCAACTAAATCCCTATCTACATTATCGGCCTCATAAATTCCTGGTTTTAAAGCGTCGAAGGCATACAATTCATTAAGTTCGAATTTTGCTTTTTCAAAGACATTAAATAATTCCTCTAAATTGCTTACCCTGATACTCCGGCATCTGTTGAAAATCTCCCCGTAAGTTGTTTTAGGTTGAAAAACTAATATAAGTCTCTGCTTGATCTCGTCCCATGAAAAGTTGGTAATTTCACCCACTCGTTTAGCAGCTTCTCCTCCTATTTTTTCATTTTTTATTATTTCCAGACAATAAAGGTATAACTGTTAATTTTCTCTGCATAGTTGCATAGTAGTCTCAACGGCCCTTATAAACTGCATAACGTTGTCCCTGTTGTTTAATGGTTGCAGCTTTCTGAATTGATCCACGATATCCCTAGGCTGCAGCATAAATGTTGTTGGTTGTAGTTGGGTTTGTTGTAAATGCTGTTGTTGTAGTTGATGTTGCTGTTCAGCAATTCTCTCTTCCTGCCGTTGCAGCACTTCTTGAAGCTCCAGGATCTTAGCTTCTCTTTCGTCCATCATGATTCTGTGTTTATCGAAATTGGCTGCTCTTAGATCTCCTCTTTGCATGTAGTTAATTTTTTATGTGTTTTTTTTTTATTTATGTTCTTTTTTTTCCATACACTTGAAAATGTTTATTTCCTACAAACCAAAATTTTATGAATTTGGATATATTTTAATGTTTTTTTTTTATTTGTTCATATATATTTAATATTTTGAAAGTAAGTATAAAATTTTTTTTATTTTAGTTTATCTTTTTTTTTCGCGAAACAGTTTTATGTTTTGTGTTTAGAGCGTTGTTGTTATAATTGAATTTTGTTTAAGTAATTTAATTTTTTCATTTGAACTGTCCTTTTGTTTTTTCTTTTTGTTTGACAAAGTTTTGATTTTTAGTTTTGTGCGTTTTTTTTCTTTTTGTTAATGTCTTTAGATATTAACACCACCGACTGCGCCAATTATATAATTTTAAAAATGAAAAAGTCAAAATTATATATTTTAATATAAAACTTTATTTACAAAAAATAACTCAAACCTTCAGGTTTGTATTGAATCTTAAGACAAAATTTTATTTTACATTTCTCTACATATTTAAGTGAACAAAATGCAAAAAGTGCCAACTTGCATTTTGTTCCTTTTCAAAGTTACAAAAAAAAAAAAAAAAACAAAATGCAAAGTGAGAACCTGCAATTTGTTCTTTTCTTTTATTTGTTTGAATTTATGCAGCTGCATTTGCAACTGCAAATTCCATAGGAGTTAAATTACATAAAAACTTGCACAAAGTGTGGGAATGAATTAATATTTTATTGAAATAATATATATAGTGATTTTTATATAATCAAGAAGGGGGACATAACTCCCCCGGCTGCTCTCCCAGCTAGCTCTAAGGAGTTGGGTAAGGTGCTCTAATCCCGGTTTTTTTTTGCGTGTAAACATATAACTACTTGATAGGTAGTAATTAAATAATTAAAATAATGGTGTACAATGGCTTGGTTTTGTGCCATTTAGGGTAAACTTTTCCCTCCCAGTGGACACTACGTCCGACACCTATGACAATCTGATTACCCTGTATTTTACCGATTGTCCCTTAAAAAGATAATCTATAACTGTTACTTACGCATGATAGATGGTGTTATTTCGGATGTCACTCCCCAAAAGATTCAAAAGATTTTAATTTTTCATGTTTAATTCAAATTCAACAAAATACAATATATAATAAATTTGTGCTGGGTTTACAATTCTATCTTTGTTTATATAGCGTAAAAAAAAATTGAGAAATATATGAACACCAAAGTTTTGCAAGATGAAGAGGAAAAATAAAAAAAAACTGAAACGTCATGGAATCGACCGACTCTCTTGTAAAAACTTATTTAGTGAGCGCTTAGTTAATATTATGAAATGATTTAACTTACAAATTTTTTTTTTTCTGTTGTTGTTCTGTTTCCTTGTTCCAGAGATGGGCCCAGCATGGAATGAGGATGATGTTGGTGTAACTCTTTTTTTTTTTATTTAGCTGTTAAAAAGAAATCAGATCATTAAGTTTGATTCATTATATTCCTTAGCTCTCGTAAAAGATACTTTATCAAATTTATACCATGTAGGGCAAAAATGTAGTCGTTATTATAAATCTCAAAAAAAAAAAAAAAACTATATGTATGTGATAATAATGATAATGATAATAATAAAGCTAAAAACTGAGTAATTAAAATCGGGAATTGTAGAAATTGCAGTCGTGGATGACGTGGAGGTGTTCCCAATTAGGTTTGTAGTGTTTGGCAATGATATAGAATCCTCCTGTATAATTTCTACCTCTGTCCGTAATGATTGTAATGTAATCGCTAAGCTTTTCCACATCTCCCTGTACAACGTCATGCAGTATACGTTTTCTTTTGGCCACTCGCAAAATGGATCGCACAACTGATCCCAACTCGGGATCAATTGTTCCTTGTCGTATGCTGTTATTGCTGCTAATCCACTCTTGAACAGATGTGAGATGACTGATCATTTACACTCACGAAAAAGTGTCTGTAAAAATTACTGATCATTGTAGCTATAACTAGTTACATTTGATTATTATATTATTTATATTATATTATACCACTGAATTATATTATACTATTATACTATATTATTCTACTATTATATTATAATGCTATGCTCTGTTTCACAACAAGAGATCCTATTTATAAATGGATATAGTATTCGTGTTAGCATGTTAACCTTGACTGTTGTATACGGTATGTGGTATTTGAACTTCATTTTGGGATGAAGTATAACACCTAGGTATTTAACTTTTTGCTCCCACTGGATGGAATTGTTGTCAAATATAATATTGGCTTGTGGTAGACAACAATCTTTACGTTTCCTAGTGAAGTACATCGCCTGAGTTTTACTGAGTTTAATAATATCGTCCATCTGTTATAATATGTTTGTAATTCAGTTAATGCTCTTTGAAGATTAGCTAACTATTGAGGTGAAATAATTTTATTGATTTCCAAAAAAAATTTATTAGTTTGCCCTCAATGATTTTCTCAAGAATATTACTAATCGAGCACAATAGGCTTATTGGTCGGTACGAAGCGGGACAATCTGGAGCTTTTTTTTTCGCTTTTTGATGGGGATGACTTTCGATTCTTTGCATTCTTTCGGAAAATAATGGAGTTTGAGCCAAGAATTCATAATAACTGTTAATAATTTAATACCTTTGTAGGAAAGTGCCTTTAAACATCGATTGTTAATACATTGATTCCTGGCGCTTTCTTATTTTTATTTTTTGTCGAAAATTCATCCGAATGGTTTACATTCATTGATCGAAAGGATTCAAGAGTGTTATCTGTAGTGTGTTTGACTAGTCGCAGTTACCATGCCTTCTGCATGTAACTAAATACTCACATTCCGTTGAGTTTTTTTTTTTTTTTCACTTATTGAGTACTTGGGGATTGCACGTTTTCCTCTTCTACGTGCATTGTCCTGACGTTATTATATCTGAAACGACTATTGTCGTTGTTGTAGTTTCTGTTGTTATTATTACTACGGCGCTCGTATCGTCCACCGTAATTACCGTTTCGGACATACTGATCCCTATTATTGCCCTGATTATTGCGGCCACGGTAACCCGTGTCATTTCCGCGGCCCCGGAAATTTCCATTGGACCGACCACGTCCTTGGTACTGAGGGGCATTTCTACCCTTATTATAATACATCACAGTATTATATTTGGCCGCATCTGTGGAGCTATTTATGAATTTGGCCACAGCATCATTAAGGGTGCTAAATTAGCCGGCTTCCTTATTTAATTTAACGCGACCAAGTTGATAATTTTATAAATTTCTTAATAGGCTTATTTGGTCATGAATTTTCTAAATGTAATTGAAATTAATCATCCAATTCATATTTTTTTCCCAACGTTTCGGCGATTTCATTTCGCCATCTTCAGGGGTATCTTTTATTTTATATTACATCCTAAAACAACATATACAGATTTTATTTATGGTAGTAGTTTTCAAAGACACTGGTAAACTTACAGAACATTTATATGATGATTAAACACTAAAAACCACTTATGTATTTTTTATTTTTAAATTAAGAAGAAGAAATTTACAACAAAAAACACAAACAAAACAAATAATAAAAAATTTTTTCTGCATGCATACATCATGTTCGTCCAATTGTCTGTGGTCAACTAAAAATTCAAACAATAAATCGCGCTTAATTTATCTTTGTCTTCTTGATTATTCATTGTTTTGGTTATCTTTTCCCTTATCCTTAAGCTTTCTACCGTAAGTCTTGTGTTGTGCTTTCGCTCTTGGTCTAATATTAGTGTGTTATCGAAGTCAGCTGTGTGTTTGCATTCGATCATGTGTTGGGCTAACGCTGTTGTTGTTTTCCCTTTATTGAGGTCGGCTTTGTGCTCTCTCAGTCGAACGTCTAGTGCTCGTTTTGTAGTCCCGATATAAATCTGGCTGCACTTCTCTCCCGTTGCTACTTCCATTACGAGGCCCACTCTTTCATTGGTGCAGCTCCTCGTCATTGCTTTAACGGCAATGTTGGTAGTGTATTTTTCTGGTACTGTTGTTGTCAAACCGTCCGCAATGTAGGCGCTTTGTAGTCTTTTTGCCAATTCCTCAATTTCCTTGGTATAATCATTTGGTGATTTACCACCCTGTTTGAGATTCATTAATCTCGCTGACGGGACTTCAACAGATTCGCCTTTGACTGCTGTCCTTAGACGTGCGATTATTGCTGTCAGAATGGCTTCGTTACCCTCTATCAGAGTACGTGCCGCTCCTTTCAATTTGGTTTTTACCAAATTGACTGCAACCGCATCTTGATTTTCTGCGATTGAATTGACCAGCGACAATGCATCCAAGAAACTTTGTAGGTTCTCTGCCCTACCATCAAAGTCAGGTATAATCCTGGATGCTGTCCTTAAAAATTCAGATGCTGACTGAGGCATATTTGCACCTATTTCTACCGTTTGAATTGTTAATTTTTGTTTTTCCTCAATAAATAATTGTTTTTGTTTTTCCTCAATAAATTCTACCCTCTCGTGTAGTGAGTGGGGCAATTTGAGCTCAACGCCTTTACGTGATGCTACACTGATTAACCTATTTCTCAAGTCGATAAAAAAACCTTTCGCTGCAACTTTGTGTGCGGATGTTAGTATTTGGTAATTAACGTTTAGTAGTACCCTTATTTCCTCTAGGCGTAAATGTAGGTTTTTTTATGTGTTTTTCTACTGTATACCCCTTAGAAGGTCTGTCAGTATTGAGGCATTTATATGATTTATCAAATTCTTCCCTAATCAGTCTACACTGGCTCAATATCTTCTGCCAGCCCATGCAGAAATGTTCAAAGTCCACTTTTGCATGTAATTGTTTCGGTATTTAATCCCGAGAGAGAATTATTTATGTCGTTTTTTTTTTCAATGTATAGTCAAATAATCTATCATTATGTACAAAATATAAAATTCCATATAATATTTTATTTCCCAATATTTCAGTGATTGAATTACATAATAAAATTTTACTCAGCACATATTAAATTATAATGCCAAATTTAAAATAATAAAATTAATCTATCCTAACCGATGGAGCTGTCAATTGTCATTAATGCTTTATTTATAAAAAATTTTAATGTTATTAATTTTTTCAAGTACTCATGCTATTTTTAAACCTTATCAAGGTTGTCGCCTCTACTCATATATTTCTTCCGAAGAGATCTTTTGCGCAACATTAATTTTTGGGAAGCAAATAAATTACGCCTATTGCAACTAGACGTAAGGTGAGGTACCATAAAGAATCCATTTGACTCGTGTGGTCGACAACCTCAATGTTGGTGATAACATTGGCGTTCGGTTTTTCCAGTTTCGATTCTGTTTTCCCCATGTCAATCTGTTCTATACTAATAAAAATTATTTTAGTTATAACTATACTAATAAATGATGTGGCTAGTTATATTCATTAAGATAAAGGAAACCCTCTCTTTTTTTGTGTTTTTTTTTTTTTTTTTTTTTATATATCCTCATTCTATGGTCAAGGTACTAGTCTAAATTTTCTGTTATATATCCAAACATATACTTCTTTTCAGTCGGATTCTAATTGTCCAATATTCCAACATTTAAATATTTTGATTTATATAAAAATTCATTATTATAAAAATTCATCCTTAAAATTCAATATTAAAATTTAAGTCTTATTTTTTTTTTAATTTTTACATATTATTTTAATTTCCAAAAAAAAAACTTAGTTATAAGAGTATACACTTATCTTTTGTTATGTTCTAAACAGCTGAAACGAAAGAAATGACGCACTTACTTGTCTTCATCTGCCACTGTTCTGACTTTTCCCCCTTTATTTATATTAAACCTTAAAACTAATTAAAAATATCTATAACAACAATGAAAGTAAAAATACTGAAATTGCATTAATAATGTAAGCAAAAATTAATAATAATAAAAAAACAAACATTAACCATAACTCAATGCGGTTCATGGCCATGGCATACTTAAATGGTTAACTTAACCAATAACATCAAAAAAAAAAAAAAAAAAAACAAATAATAATAATGCAAGTACCGTGGGAAAAAAGGACATACATTTACATTTAATATACACGGAAGTTTACTAAAAAAAATTAAGTCAATGTCATTGCTCAGAATTGCAATAACAGAACATTGCAATAAAAAAAAACTAAAAAAAAGAATACTAACATAAGCAAGACAACGCATGGTAACAGAAAAAATAAACACAACAACACCTGTCAACGCGGAATAACATCGTATTGCTCCACATTGAAAGTGACAAAAAATTCAAACATAAGCAAATGAGCCAATGTACGTTACCATGCCAAATTGGGTTGTATGTATGTTTCTTGAATAAACATTTAATAATTACGCTCGAGAAAAATCGATCGTTATTAATTAAATGAATTTATATTTCAGCTATGGTTAATTGCAGTATTATTATTGTTTCTATTATATACTATATTATGTTATATTTTTATTATTATTATTAAATGGCTATCCGATTTACACTTCAGCTCATACCGAATCATTCATTGCGAACGGTCGTGTATTCTTAACGCTCTACTTAAAGTGGAAAACATCAGCTTAAAAGTGTGATAAAAAAATATAAAAGTATCATAAAGGGACTAAACAAAACACTGCCGACAAAGTGTAATAAAAACTTTAATCAAAAAACTTATTTCAAACTCTTTAACTTAAATAATAAAAAAACACAAAAAATCATTAAAAAAAAAAAAAAAAAAAAAAAAAAACAAAAAAAAAAACCGAAAACACGAAAAAGAAAAAAAGAAAATGAGTGAAACAATTCTCTGCAACCAGTGCAAAAAAGATATAA
The DNA here is from genome assembly GCA_963682025.1 of Cordilura impudica. Taxonomy (NCBI): domain Eukaryota; kingdom Metazoa; phylum Arthropoda; class Insecta; order Diptera; family Scathophagidae; genus Cordilura; species Cordilura impudica. The sequence goes on from OY821518.1 coordinate 239,516,147, forward strand.
AAACAACATTGTATAATAAGGGTCATAACTGTAACTCAAACTATCATTTTTCTACTTGCTCTCCTGTGTTAGAAAGCACGTATGTATGTAAATATGAATAGTGAGAGAAAAACATTTTGGAAATGCCATATATGCAGACCAAGTCGATCTCCTAACACTTTGAATGTTGTGGCTACTGATGCTAAAAATCAACAAAAACAAACACGCACAGACGATGACGAAAGCGACGAGAATGACCGAACAAAAAAATTCAAAGAGTCACTGTCTCCAAAATCTGTCAATTCCAAATTATGCTCAGTTCAGTCTGACGTCAAGGAACTCAAATCAGACATAAAAGACATAAAAAACTCAATAGAACAAGTAGCAACAAATGTAAACAACTCTAATTTGTAAATTAAGAACGATATTCAAGTAGCGCTCACAACCATAACAAATACACTTACAGCCTTGGCAGCCCAAGTAAAAGAGCTCTATGAAAAGGATAAGCAAACAGAAACACAAATCAATGTAATGGACACCCGCATAAACAAGCTGGAGCAACAAATGATAGTTAAAAACATCGAAATAAATAATATAAAAAACAAGCAAATCTCCGCATATGATGTTGTGAAAACAATTGGCGCCTCACTGAATGTTGAAATCAACGAACAAGACATAAGCAGAGCATATCGTTTAAAAAAGCAAGACGAAAAGGCTGTAATAGAATTCTCTTCGTTAGCTAAAAAAATAGAATTAATGAGCAAACTTGAATGACATAGAGTCGATGCAAATGTTATTAGCAACAAGGAGAATACCAATAGCAGTAACAACAAATACATCTACATCAATAATCGTCGTCTCTTATGGTTGGCAAAAACCAAAGCAAAAGAAGCCCAATGGAAGTTCGTATGGGTACGTAATGGGAATATATTTGCTCGTAAAAATGAAACTTCACCTTTTATCATCATCAACAATGCAGCAGAAATTGAATCGATCACCAACGCTATTTAATCACCCTGCCTTATAAAAAAAAAAAAATATTAAAAAAAACAAAAGAAGCAAAACAAAAAAACTTTTTCAAATACATACTTATATATATATACATATATATTTTCCCCCCCTTTTTTTCCAATAAAAAATGAATAATAATCAAAAACAAACTCTTAATTACTTAAATGAAATTGAAGGTAAATACCTAAGCCATCCCAAATCGCTAGTTTATATGAACATTCGTTCGCTACGGTTAAATTTCACATCATTTCTCACAACAATAAACAATATAATAAAAAAAATAAAATTCATAATTCTTGTTGAAACCAATATAACTGATAACGAAAATCACTTCTATAACATAAACGGCTTTAATTCTTTTTTTTTTAAACAGAGAAGGCAAAGGCGGAGGCATTGCTGTATATGTCAAAGACAATCTAACATACACTCAAATCACTTTAAAAACCAATTTCTTTGAACTAATACAATTAGATGTAAACATAAACAACAAAATAGTTTCTCTTCTTTCAATTTACCGTCCCCCACACCTAAATGTTACAGAATTTATAAAAGAGCTTGATGGTATCATTAACAAAACAAAGAGAAGACAAGATATAATATTAGTAGGAGATATGAATATAGATATACTTAAGGAAAACAGAACATCAACAGCATATCTTAATATGACAGTGTCGAAAAAATACCAGCACATTGATCACCTATTTACAAAAAATAACCAGGCAAAATCAAACTCATATGCAGCAATAATAGCTACAACCATATCTGACCACTATTCTCTCTTCTGTTCTATTATTGAAGAAGTAAATAACCAGAGTGGGCAAACAATAAATTGGCAAGGGCCACAACTTAACAATAACAAAATAAATATGCAAATAAGAGAAACGAAGTGGGATGAATTTGTGAATCAAATAACAGATACCAATGATATATACAATAAAATTCAAAACAAATTTTGTGAGATATATAAAAAATCCGAAAAAAAACAAAATTCACAGAAAAAAAGATCATTAAATCCGTGGATCAGTGAAGAACTAATTAAAAATTGTGAAATGCGGGATAAACTTTTTAAAAAGTGGCAAAATAACCCTAAAAACAAAAAATATGAACTCGAATACAAAAAATTCAGAAATTCGTTAAACAAAAAAATTCAAATATGAAAAAGACAATTACTACAGAAACAAATTTATTGAACATAGAAATGATATACGCGCGACATGGCAACTAGTAAATGAGATGATCGGGAAAAAATCAAGTAATATTGACGGTACTATAGCCAAAAATTTCAAAAACGAAAATCTTAACAGCATTCTAAACAATTTTGCTTCAAATTTTAATGAAAACGTAAAAAATATAACACATATCTGTAATGTTAAAACATCATACGACGTCGAAACAACTGTGCAAAATTTGTTGTGAAACAGGGTTTCACAAGTATAGACTAGTATACAACAGTATAAGATTAGTTCTAATTCAGTACAGAGTAATAATAATAACCATAATAATAATAATACTAATATTAATAATAATATTAACAATAATAATAATAATAATAATAATAATAATAATAATAATAATGATAATAGCAATATATTATAAGAATAGAATAACATAAAATAATATAATGGTAGAATAAGTATAATATAAATAAATAATATAATAATTTACAGACACTTTTTCTTGAGTGTAAGTGATCGGTCAAACAAACGTATGTCAGTCGCGACTTTACGTAAAACAATTCGTCATTGTGACGCCCGTATTACCATGCACTATGTATGTCTGTTTTGCGGTTCATTTAACTCTATTTCCCATATGCTGAGTCGTTACTTTTTTTTATGAACGTTCTGCATTGGGATAGAATAATGCAATATTGTTTCCGCATATTCGGTGGCATTTTTTTTAAATGACATACTTCGTTTTTTTTTATTGAATCATTTCTTTCAGCGAATAAAGTGTGCCATGACCATGAAACTGGTCATTGTTTTTTTTTTTTTTTGTATTTTTATTTATATTATATTATTGCTGTTATTTTATTTTTTGTTTGTTTGTATGTTTGTTTATTTTTTCAATTAATTTTATTTTCATAATTTAAGATTAGGTATAAGATTTTTGTATAAATAAAGAGTAAATAGAGAGTGCATAACGGCAGCAGATAAAAACTAGAGGCCGCACTGTCTAACTGGTACGGAATCTGGTTTTGTTTGTTTTCCTTTTTCTTTCCCTACAGCTACATTGGTGTCGTTTGGGCGCCGTTGAAAGGCGTTTGCCAGCGCTAAAACATAATAGGCGAAGCCGCGTAGGGTCAGATAGGGACCACAACAAATTTAATATATATTGACCATATATACGAAGAAGAAATATTTAACATATTAAATACTCTTAATATCAAAAAGGGAGCTGGTGTTGACGGTATTAGACCAAAAGATATAAAAAACAATGCTAATTTTTTAACACCTGTTATAAACAAATTAATAAATTCCAAACTTCCATAATAAGACCAATTTATAAAAGCAGAAACAAGTCAGATTTAAACAATTATAGGCCAATAGCAATCTTATCTGTAATTGAAAAAGTTCTTGAAGAAGTCATAGTAAGAAGACTTACGGCCTTTCTTAAAAAATTTGATCTTATTAACCCAAACCAGTTTGGATTTCAAAAAGATAAAAACATTAATAAATTGTTAGGAAACTTTGCAAACTACGTAAATGACTGCCTGAGTAGACAAATGCACTGTCTGGTTCTGTTTATTGATTTCAGTAAGGCGTTTGACACTTTGTCGCATACTAAATTAATACAAACACTAGAAAGAAATGGAATAAGAGGAAACACTTTAAACTGGTTCAAAAACTACCTCGAATGCCGGTCGTACTGTGTCAAAATTAACAACACTCTTAGCAACAAAACATTATCTGACTGTGGACTACCTCAGGGGTCGAAACTTGGACCAATCCTTTATCTATTATATGCAAATGACATGATAGGATCCTTAACGGAAGGTAATACAATCGCGTATGCAGATGATACCGCCATAATTGTCGTTAATAAACATATTAACATTGCAACAGAAAAAATGCAAAAGCAACTTGATACTGCAACAAAATGGTGCCACGACAATGGGCTTATAATAAACGCAGCCAAAACCAAAGTGATGAATATAAAACCAACCCATCTTATATACTCACCTATTGAACTAAAATTTCATAATACAGATTGTTTACATAATAGAGCTAACAATCCGAATAATTTTAATGAGACCTGTACAACATATATAGAACTCGTCGCATCATACACATATCTTGGGGTCTATGTCGATAGCAATTCCAAAAAAAAACTTCGCCGATCATCATTTATGCTTTACCACCTAAGTAACTGCGCAACATATAGTGTGTTACGTCAGGCCTACTTCTCTCTGTCAGAGTCTTACATAAGACATGGAATAGCAGCTTGGGGAAGTGCAACACACTGCAGAACATTACAAAAAACACAAGATCGACTATTAAAAATTCTATCAAAAAACCAACGCTATGCAATAAACAATAACACCGACAACACTTACACTAACACTAATGCAAGCAACAATAATTACCTCAACAACAACATCACCACCAACAATAACCAATGCAATCACAATAACATCATATCAAGCGGCAACAGCATCGTCAACATTAATATTAACAACAACTAACACAGCAGCAATATCGACCGTATTAGCATCATAATTAACAGCTCCGGCAACAATAACAACTTTAGAACCAACAACAACATGAACATACGTGAACTCAACCAAAACAACGCATATAGAACCACACGAACCTACAGCAGCATAACCACCAACTCAAACAACAACAATGCCAACCAAAAACCCAACCTCGCCAGAGATCTACACGTTCTTAATGTAAAAAGCATATTCTACACAACACTAACCAATGAATTTTACAACGACACAAGATTTCTGCAAGAAATTGATCATGTGTACAACACAAGGCGCCGAGCTCAGGGAAGATATAGAGTGGAAAGCTTTTGTAACGAATACAGCAGAAACACCCTATCAGTAACCCTGCCCACAGTTTTTAACAAACTACCAACTGAAATAATAAAAACAAAAAATAAATTTAGAAGAAATAAACTCATTAAAAATTATTTTATAAGTTCGCAATGGAGAAAGAAATAAAATGAAATAAAATGCATAAATATTAAGTCAACATACCCCCCCCCCCCCCCCCACCACTCCGCAGTCAAGCCGAATGGCTTTGCGGGATTAGAATCAAAATTCTGTAAAAATACTTATTTCTCAATAAAAATGAAAAAAAAAAAAAGAAAAATTATTACTATTATTATTATTATTATTATTATTATTATTATTAGTATATTGATACATTGTATCAATAATCTGTATGTATCTATACTAAATTTAAACTATCCTTGTACACTACACTCTATACGTGTGAAACCATGTTTCACAACACTTTTGTCTGCTGTTGTCTTCTTTGTTGATGATGCTGCTGGCTTGCCACTGCTGGTGCTGCTTCTGTCGAGGTGCTTTGGCCGCACCGATCAATGATAGGTTCATTGATATCTTCCTTCATTATTAAGGCGTTTAACACAATTTTCCTTAAAGTTTTTATCGTATTTATCGTTAAATTGTTGAGATAATTCAACATACACTCGGTTACACAAAAGCCGTTGAAAATATTCTCTTTTTTTCTTTTTTCTGTAATGAGACAATAAGTAGTGCGCACTTGCGTGTTCGTGTTCTTCCTTCTTTATTCTGTCTCTATCTGACCTAAAAATATTACAACGACGCGTTGTGTCTATTTCTATATTTATATATTGGCTGCACCTCATTTAGTTCTTCATAGTTGTACATAAAGAATAAAGTACACACTTTTACATAGCTGGTTACAAGTGTGGTGAAATAACATGACACATAGAGGGAACTGGCTTATGTTATATTATGGAATTAAAATAGAACTGAGTGTAATTAAATGTTACATGACACATAGAGGGCATTAGCTTATGTTATATTATAAATACAATAATAATAATAAATAAATAAGTAATTAGTAATAATAACTAAGTAATAGGTATAAGTATTACACTACAGCTCGGCGATCCTGACTTTTGATTGCCCTCAATCAATTATTTTTCTAACCATTTTCGCATTCGAGAAGTTTCAATTACTCCATCGTATGTCAGCTGGGTAATTTGGCAGTTTTTAATGTCCCTGATAACGTAGCGGTCATTGGGCAATACTTTATGGACAACATAAGGACCTCGGAAGACTTCATTCAATTTCTTATTTTTACCAACAGTAGTGTCGGTATAACGAATGACAACGAAATCCCCCTCATTATATGATTTTGCAGGTTTGCTCCTATCTAAAAAATATTTTAAATTTCTTTTCTGTGACAGCATAATAGCCTCTGACGCATTGCTTCGAATGTGTTCTAAATTACGAAAATTTTCATCCGAATTCCTTCTTTGCAAATATTCAGTCAAAAAATCTACGGTAGCACCACGCTGTTCAATGCCGAATAACAATTTAATGGGCGATTGTTTAGCTGAGCAATGGATTGTATTGTTCATAGCGAATTCAATTTGAGCGAGCATCTGCGACCAGTCAGGGGTTTGTGACTTTACTCAACATTACCTTAATCACCCTATTTACCCTTTCGACCTGTCCATTTGCCTGCGCAGATGCCACTGCAATTCGAATGTGATCTACATTATTTCTTAGGACGGAAGAACTAAATTCGGAAGAAGTGAAACATGTACCACGATCACTTAAAATTCGTCTGGGTCTAGAGTAATTTACGAAATATTTGTCTAAACAAGCAATTACTTCTTTCGTACTGGTCGATTTTACTGAGAATAACTTAACAAACTTTGTGAAAGCGTCAATTACAACCAAAATGTGCTTTCGCTGTGAAATTACTGAGGGAAGTGGACCAAAATGGTCAATGTGTACCGTACCAAAAGGTATAGGTTTCTTTGGAATGTTGTACAAATTTTGCTCGTGTATTCTAACTGGTGGTGAACACATAATAAAAACTGCCTTTTTTTTTATAAATTTTTTAATTTTCTCTTTCATGTTACTGAACCAATAGTTTTGTTTGACCTGCTCATAAGTTTCCCCAATGCCCAAGTGGCAAATTTTCTCGTGTACTGTCCTGATAACATTTTCCTCCAATTCATGAGGAACACACAATAGTAGTTTATCTTTGTAATTCTCTAGGAAGACTATACCGTCCACTAATTTAAAATTTGGTACCTCCTCTTTCTCTAAACGTAACCTTATTGCTGATATCTCATTTTTTTCTATTCTGAGTAACCTGTATCATGAAATTTAGTTCTCCCTCGTCGGTCACATTTACAGTTTTACACGGGATAATATTCGGTATGTCAAAGTCCTCACGATCGTCGGAGTGAGCATCGGCTGACTCATTATACAAAATTGAAGAAGTCGGGAGGCAAAAATTGTTGCACAGAGGCTGGTCCTTGTTGGAAGAAAGGTTTATTTCAGCATTTGGAAGACATTTAGAGTCAACATCATTGAATGTTTCGTTCGATTTTACATAGATCCTATTCACTATGTCGCGATGGTAATCACCTGGTGCTACAACTAGCTCATGGCATCTACTTAAAGCATCTGCGTGACCCATCGTTACCCCTCCTCGATGTATAATCTTATAGTCATAGTGCTCCATTTGTAGTGTCCACCTGGCAATCTTCGGGCTACTGTCCTTTTTGTTCAAAGTCAAAGCCAGGGCATTACAGTCGGTGACAATCTTAAAGGTTATGCCCCTCAAATAAATATCGAAGCGATTCAGATCATGTATGATTGCCAATGTTTCAAGCTCAAAACTGTGCATTCGAGACTCTGACGCCGTAGTGGCCTTGGAGAAAAAGAAGACGGGGTGAAACTTTCCGTCCTTTTGTCTTTGTAGTAACACAGCCCCAAATCCTACTTTGCTTGCATCTGTATGTAATTCGGTTTCATTCTGAGAGTTATATAGGGCCAAAACTGGCGGCGAAGTTAATTTTTCTCTCAATTCATAGAAAGACTGCCTACAAGATTCATCAAAACTAAAGTGTTTACCATCCCTCAGAAGACGTTGCAGAGGGTGCACAATTTTCGCGTAGTCTCTTACAAACTTTCGGAAGTATGAAAACAACCCAAGACACGACTGTAATTGTTTAAAATTTATAGGGCGAGGATATTGTGCCAGAGCTCGCAGGTGAAAGTCATTGGGACGTATTCCACATTCATTTACTGTGTAACCTAAGTGGTCTATAGTGTCAAAAACAAAACTACACTTTCCTAAATTTAATTCTAGGCCTAAAGATGCCAATCGGCGTAAAACTTCGGATAAAATTATGCAATGTGTTTCAAAATTTGGCGTAGCTATGGAAATGTCGTCAAGATAAACAATTATTTTCCTTGATTCAATTAAATCACGCAGAGCACAATGAATGTATCTTTGGAAAACTGCCGGCGCATTTTTTAGACCAAATGGCATACAATTGTACTCAAACTGCCCGTCAGGTGTCACAAAAGAAGTATATTTTTTTGATTCTTCGTCCAATTTTACGTGAAAGAATCCATTTTTTAAATCAAGAGTTGAAAAATATCTATTACGATAATCCCCATTTTTTTTTTCAGAACCATAACAACTGGCGAGGCGTACGGTGACTCACTGTGTCTAATTACCCCTTTTTCCAAAAGCTCACTAATAATCTGCCTAAGTGAAGTGCGTTCCGCAATAGCCAGTCTACGTGGCCGAAAGTAAAATCGTGTTTCGCTATTTAATCTTATCTTCATTTTATATTCATAAGTGAAAATCTCAGTATTGGACCTCAAGTATTGCTCCTCAATTATATTTCTAAGGACACCCTTATTATGGATGCTTAACTTAGGGTTAATGTTCAACCTATCAGCCTCATAGTCTACATCTATGGCCATAATCTGACTGACATAATCTAACTCAAATGGTGTTAAAGATTCTCGTTCAACTGTTTCAACGCAGTTATCCGCCAATGGTGGGTAAACTTACTGAATATAATTTTCCGAAGCGAACGTCTGAGCAGAGGGTAAAAGATCAATTAATCCTGACGTCACCCTTTCAGGAATATTCGAATTCAACGTACAAAAATATAGGGTTTCCAATGTTTTATTATTTTCAGTATTTAATTTATTCAGGAAACTGATGGGTTCGTGTACGTTACATAAACGAATTTTAAATATATTGAGAAAGTCTCGCCCTAATAGTAAGGGAATAGGTAAAATTTCATCAGGCACAACAAGTAACGAAATTGAATGAGTTTGATTTCCAAAAGAGATTTCAGACATTAACTTTCCGCAAGTACTTATTCTTGTCCTACCAAGACCTTGAAATTTAGTCTGCATTCGAACTCTATTAATTTTAAATGGGACCTCAGATTCGCGTACCAAATTTACCGGGCTGCCAGTATCGAAAATAGATAAAATATTTTTAGGATCACTAAGTTGTTCCTTATTTGAAATAATAAATCTTAAACATACCATATTAGCAAAATTGACTGAGTTTGTATCATCATCAGCGGACACATCGCCTTCAACTACAGCAGCAATCGTTGTCTTTAATCGTTGTACACGCTTTGTATTATTGCACGATTTACGGTCATGTCCAACTTGCCAACAGTTAAGCAAACACCAATTGATCGCTCCTCGTAAGGGCACTGCGGTTTCATGTGACCCATTTTCGAACAATTAAAGCAACGAATGCCCTCGTTGTTTAATTTAGAAAAATTTGTCTTTATTTCAGCCGTGTTTGTTTTCTTACCCGTATAGTCATCGGCACCACCTCTCACGCTTTGGCGTTGCTCGTACATGTGTATTGCATTTTTAACATCGTCTAGGGTTTTCGCAGCAGCGAAAATAATGAAGTCGGCCATTCAAACCTTCTTGAATAAATGCTACGAGCTCAAACTTGCTCACATCACCACGTGTTGCAATGGACTCCATCTCCATCACGTAGCGTCGGACACTTTCGTCGGGTTTTTTTATTCGGCGGTGTAGGGTGTTATAAATTTCTTGCCGGCTGACCGTACATTCAAATTCTTTAATTAACTTTGTTTTGAGCTCTGCATACGTCATTGCCCCTCTACCAAGCATCAAACGCGCGGAGCCAACTAAGCAGTTTCTTAGAGTTAGAAATTTAAGTAGCTCGTCGGCTTTTACGTGGTCTAAAACCTCCTCGAGATTTCGAAAAAACTCTATAACTCCATATGTGCGATCTTCACCACTAAATTTTACAATAGCGTGTTCGATGTCGTGAAAACTAACTGTGCGTTTAGATGGGAGGGTATTATATGGGTCGACATCTACATTTTGCTCCATCTGCTCAATTTCTTTTCGTAGTCGTAAAATTTCATGACGTCGACGTGAAATTTCAATTTCGTCATCTAATTTTTCTGCCTCTGTTTTATCACTGGTCGATGACGTCATAAGCACGTAGGGGTTGGCAGAGTTCTGGGCGCCAACATCTTCGGCAACGGCGGTAGTTATCGTGGCGGTGGTTGATATATTTGAAGCGGCCTGAACTTCACTTGTAGTGTCGTAGGGATTATCATCGGTGGTGATCGGCCATTTTGTAGAAGCGGTGGCAACGTTTATTGCATGTAGTGCGGAGCTGGATGTGATTTTAACCGGCGGAGATGAATATGAAATACTAGCGGTAGTGGTCGTAATGTCCAAGCAAAGGATAGCAGTGGGCGGAGGATTCGTAGTGGTTATGGGCAATTTGGAATTGCCTGGTTTATTAGTATCCAAGTTGCAGTACGGTTTCACCTCGTCACTACCGTTGGTGTCATCGTTTTTGTCCACTTCAGCGATAATACTAGGGTTCTCCCTCAATGCGGCTTCTATCTTACTTCGGTGCTCTGCAAAAATTTTTCGAAGACCATCAATAGTGCACCTAGGAGGAGCCAATATTCCAGCGAATTTCAATGCGTCTTGCAGTTGTCTTCTGCTTAAATTCGATTCAATCTTATTGCTTTCCATTTTTATTTTCAGGGTTATCTCACTTCTGATGATGTAATGAGACAATAAGTAGTGCGCACTTGCGTGTTCGTGTTCTTCCTTCTTTATTCTGTCTCTATCTGACCTAAAAATATTACAACGACGCGTTGTGTCTATTTCTATATATATATATTGACCTTGAAATTTAGTCTGCATTCGAACTCTATTAATTTTAAATGGACCCTCAGATTCGCGTACCAAATTTACCGGGCTGCCAGTATCGAAAATAGATAAAATATTTTTAGGATCACTAAGTTGTTCCTTATTTGAAATAATAAATCTTAAACATACCATATTAGCAAAATTGACTGAGTTTGTATCATCATCAGCGGACACATCGCCTTCAACTACAGCAGCAATCGTTGTCTTTAATCGTTGTACACGCTTTGTATTATTGCACGATTTACGGTCATGTCCAACTTGCCAACAGTTAAAGCAAACACCAATTGGTCGCTCCTCGTAAGGGCACTGCGGTTTCATGTGACCCATTTTCGAACAATTAAAGCAACGAATGCCCTCGTTGTTTAATTTAGAAAAATTTGTCTTTATTTCAGCCATGTTCGTTTTCTTACCCGTATAGTCGTCGGCACCACCTCTCACGCTTTGGCGTTGCTCGTACATGTGTATTGCATTTTTAACATCGTCTAGGGTTTTCGCATCAGCGAAAATAATGAAGTCGGATATGCGGCCATTCAAACCTTCTTGAATAAATGCTACGAGCTCAAAATTGCTCACATCACCACGTGGTGCAATGGACTCCATCTCCATCACGTAGAGTCGGACACTTTCGTCGGGTTTTTTTATTCGGCGGCGTAGGGTGTTATAAATTTCTTGCCGGCTGACCGTACATTCAAATTCTTTAATTAACTTTGTTTTGAGCTCTGCATACGTCATTGCCCTTCTACCAAGCATCAAACGCGCGGAGCCAACTAAGCAGTTTCTTAGAGTTAGAAATTTAAGTAGCTCGTCGGCTTTTACGTGGTCTAAATCCTCCTCGAGATTTCGAAAAAACTCTATAACTCCATATGTGCGATCTTCACCACTAAATTTTACAATAGCGTGTTCGATGTCGTGAAAACTAACTGTGCGTTTAGATGGGAGGGTATTATATGGGTCGACATCTACATTTTGCTCCATCTGCTCAATTTCTTTTCGTAGTCGTAAAATTTCATGACGTCGACGTGAAATTTCAATTTCGTCATCTAATTTTTCTGCCTCTGTTTTATCACTGGTCGATGACGTCATAAGCACGTAGGGGTTGGCAGAGTTCTGGGCGCCAACATCTTCGGTAACGGCGGTAGTTATCGTGGCGGTGGTTGATATATTTGAAGCGGCCTGAACTTCACTTGTAGTGTCGTAGGGATTATCATCGGTGGTGATCGGCCATTTTGTAGAAGCGGTGGCAACGTTTATTGCATGTAGTGCGGAGCTGGATGTGATTTTAACCGGCGGAGATGAATATGAAATACTAGCGGTAGTGGTCGTAATGTCCAAGCAAAGGATAGCAGTGGGCGGAGGATTCGTAGTGGTTATGGGCAATTTGGAATTGCCTGGTTTATTAGTATCCAAGTTGCAGTACGGTTTCACCTCGTCACTACCGTTGGTGTCATCGTTTTTGTCCACTTCAGCGATAATACTAGGGTTCTCCCTCAATGCGGCTTCTATCTTACTTCGGTGCTCTGCAAAAATTTTTCGAAGACCAGCAATAGTGCACCTAGGAGGAGCAAATATTCCAGCGAATTTCAATGCGTCTTGCAGTTGTCTTCTGCTTAAATTCGATTCAATCTTATTGCTTTCCATTTTTATTTTCAGGGTTATCCCACTTCTGATGATGTAATGAGACAATAAGTAGTGCGCACTTGCGTGTTCGTGTTCTTCCTTCTTTATTCTGTCTCTATCTGACCTAAAAATATTACAACGACGCGTTGTGTCTATTTCTATATATATATATTGGCTGCACCTCATTTAGTTCTTCATAGTTGTACATAAAGAATAAAGTACACACTTTTACATAGCTGGTTACAAGTGTGGTGAAATAACATGACACATAAAGGGAACTGGCTGATATTATATTATGGAATTTAAATAGAACTGAGTGTAATTAAATGTTACATGACACATAGAGGGCATTAGCTTATGTAATATTATAAATACAATAATAATAATAAATAAATAAGTAATTAGTAATAATAACTAAGTAATAGGTATAAGTATTACACTACATTTCGTTAGTTTTTTTTTTCGCTAATCTAATTTTGTAAATATTTTCTATTGTTATCTTTAAAACACTCCTGCCAGGATCGCCATATAATATACTTTAATTTAAATCTCTATATAAGACACTTTATATGAAAACACCGTTAAGTTTGTTGTGATTGCCCGTCTATTCACGACTGCCTCTTTATTTATTATTTTATATACTTAAAGCTACTCTAAAAATACTACACATACTCACACACATTCATACCTTTACTTATTTCTAATCGTGGGAATAAGCTGGCTCAGCGATTTACAAGCTAGCCAGCTATAATGAGTGTGGACAAATACCTCAACGGAATGTGAGTATTTAGTTACATGCAGAAGGCATGGTAACTGCGACTAGTCAAAAACACTACATATCCACTAGGGAATTTGTAATAGGATTTCCCAGATGAACTGAAGTAGAATGATTCAAAAGAAATGTTTGAGCCAAAATTTCACTCTTTTCTTGGTTGGTGTGTAGCATGCAAGGTTTAATTTTATTAGACATCAATGGTCACTTTTATTGCCTGCTCGTCGGCGGGGCTAGGATCCTGCCATTGTTCATCCTGTAAAGCTGCTATAAATTTTATTTAAACATCGCGTGCAGTAATCAGAAGGAAATAAAAGAATAAAAATGGGGACAGACGAAGAGGTAGAAATGTAAAAAAAAGTTTCAAATACCAATGTTTTCCTTTTAATTTTTAAATTTGGTTGTGCTCAGATGTAATTGCATCAACCGTGACCCACCCAACCTGTTCATTAGCCAGTTGTCCATAGAGGTTAGTTCCAATGAACCCATACATACTTCACAACAACAAGTTCTTTAAACCAGTACACTAAAAATCAAACTCAGTTGGAGTTAGTTCTGCATAATGTTATCACTTACATTTATTAAAAAAAAATCATTTTATATTAGAATTAACAGTAGCCACTAAAAGTTTCAAATTATTACTGATTTAATGTATGGTTCAAATTCATAAAGCCTAGCTTCATATTTATAATATGTCAAAATGACGATAACAAATATATCGAAATTTTTTTTTTTTTTTTTTTTTTTGTTTTTCCTTAAAATTAATATTTCCTATAAAGGAATAAAATATTATAAAAAAATTTAGTCTAATGACGAAATAAATACTATTCGAGTATATGTTTTTCATTTTAAACTAATTCAAGATACGAAGGATCTGTTATCATTAACTGACTTTAACATAGACCAATGGTGGTATTAGCCGTTTATATATAAAAAATTAAAGAAAATAGCTTTAGCCGGTATTAGTAATGCTTTCTTTTTCTCTGTTTTATAAATTACGATAAATCAACATTCTAATTATGCAAATTCATAATTACAATCTCTAATTTAAATTGTAATTGAAAGCATCAGCCAAAGTTATAATTGAAAAAGTCAGACAACCCAAATCGTAAACTATAAACTTACATAAAATTTTATTGGCGGTGGTAAATTTTTGTTTTTTTTTTGTTTGTTTTTGCTATGAATAAAATGAACGAAAAATTTACCTAACTTACTTTGGTGAGTGCAGAGGGTCCATCGAAGAAAATACTCATAAACTGGATTCTGGAGAGGGTTCTGTTGATTCTGCTCACTGACTAACGGGAGTCAAATATGGTTAACAGTTTTTTTTATGACCTTAAATTGGTTATCTCATTAAATTCGCACAACAACATAAAAAATGAACCACTTAACTTGGCAACAATAATTTAATTTGAAAAAAAAAATAGTTAATTGGCAGTTTTAAATTTAAGCAATATTCACTGTGATATGATTAAATCTCAGCAACCTTTGACTAAAGAGTTGAATGAATATTACTTAAATTAGTTTAAAAAAAAAATTATTTACATTAGGCTATTTCATTTATAACTCTGATATATAATAAGTATTTTTTTTTTTTTTTTATATATATGTGACTTTCTAATTTGAAGCTAGATTGAAGTTGTTGGTCTAAATCTGATTTCCGTTAGAACTAATTATGACAAGTTTTTTTTTTTCATAAACATATTACACATTTTTTTTTTTTCTTGAATTTAGTCACTGTTCTTTTGGTCTTTTTTTTTCACCGGTCCTTGATTTATGTTCTTTCCAAACAAAACGAACTGCCGACGGTATAAGGTAATACAGTGTACGTTTAAAACGAGCTTTCTAAATGGCTGAAATGTTGAACGTTCTCCTTTTACATAGGGAGGCAATTATGTTGTTGCAAAGTAACGGGTGCCGGTACAAGGTATTAAGTGCCAAATCTAAAGAGGAATTATAAATCGTTAGAGTCTAAAGGGATAATATTAATTTTAGTATTCCTTTCTTACCCTAAATGGAATTGGCACTTGGTACATATAAAAAATTTAAATAACAAGCAGGTTTCCGATCTCCGTTCTCAATAAAAAAACAAAATGCGACTTATGTAGGTATGTTAACACTTTAATTTAAGGCAGTTGCCTTAAGTAACTAGTTATAAAAATTAAATGTTCTTATGGTGTCTTTAAAAACTTTCAGCTGTGTAATTTTATACAAAATTTAAACAAAATGTCTAACAACATACTTACAATAGTACCTACTTGTAAAAAAAAATATGTAGCGCAAAAACCAATTTACTAATTGAGGTGATTTCAACAGCAAGAAATGCCAATAGAATCGTGTAAGATTTGTAATAATTTCAAGCAGAATATATATGCTTTGCACTCTGAGGCTTGATTAGAAAATGAAGTTTAATAATACTGTACTTTTCTTTAAACCTGTTATTGCCAATTTACCACATAATCTACCACTTTGCAGAAATAGCGTAGAATGTGCGTAACCAAAACAAAACAAAAATTAATATTATCTAAAGAATAAGAACCAATCTAATGACACCCAGATGGCGTTGTAAAAATAGTTTAATGCCAAAAAAAAAAAAAAAACACCTCAACTACAAGCGCCACTTCAGGTGGTATAACGATTACCGTTTAGTTTTAGAATTGGAATATTCCTGGACTTTTTCTTTTAAATTTTGGTTAAATTCCTTTATCCAGTGTGGATAGAATATAATCCCAGGACTTATTTCTAAACTTTTCAATTTCTTCACAAACTCTTTGGTTCAATATTTTCATTTCATACTGGTCATTTATATCCCTATAACGTTGCCTGTCTCGTCTGAAGCTATTTCTTTGTTGAATCATATTTCTTACGTAATAAGGAAGAGCTTTATTCGTGTGTGAATTATGTCTCTTGGGAACACTACAATCAATGGCATTATTTAAAACTTGTTTGAAGTTCGATATAAGATTATCAATATGTTCGTAGCTGGTGATATTGCTGATACGTGGCAAATTAAGGTGTCTATTTAGGAATCTTGAGAAGCAAGTCCAATTAGCATTTGCAAAATCGTAGTTGAAAGTTGTTATGTTATTGTATGAACTATTTAAAATGATTTTTACTGGCAAGTGGTCGGAGCCTAAGTCATTTAACACTTCTGCAGGAGACAGTATACCAGGTAAATTAGTTAAGAAAAGGTCAAGTGTTGAGGCTTGTCTATTCGCACTAGTAGGCACGTGCGTATGGTCACTAGGATATGCAATATCAATATTATAAGAATCCAACTTTTCGTGCAAGATGTTTTCCCGACAGTTTGCTCGTAAGCAACCCCATGACTGGTGTCTGCAATTAAAATCACCACCCAATAAATACTTATTATCACTACTAAGTTTGTGAATATCAGAGCCAAATAATCTTTTTCTTACACCGTCACTGCTTGCTAAACCACCGGGAAAGTGGCATGAGTAAATATTTATACAATCAGAATTAGTAAAAAGTTTAATGCCTATATTCTCAATAAGGTTAGTGTTAACAATAGGTAGTAATTGATGTTGTATATTTTTTTAAAATAATAATAGCTACACCACTCCTAGAATTTGTTCTGTCGTTTCTGTATATATAAAATGCATTATGCCTTATAGAGATATCCGATTTTAGCCATGTTTCAGTAACTACGCAGATGTGTTTGTTATAAGATATTAAAAATTGAAATAACTTTAAACTTTTATTTCGAATGCTTCTTGCCTTCCAAGTTATCACATTGATGTCATTTTGAGCCATTATGATATAAATTTAATTGTAAGATTTGTGATCTCGAATTGTTCTGCTTTTGTTTTACAGTTTTTGAGATTAATAATTAGTTCTAGGGTTAGACTTTTAATTTCTTGTAGAGAAAAGAGTTCATTATTACCGCTAGCGTTTATGTTGTTATTTCCTCTGCTGTTGTTAATGATTCTCTTTGTGGAATCCAGTTTGTAGTTGGGGCTGGTACACTTTGACGTAGTGTGTTGGGGGAAAGCGCCCCGGTAGGTGAGTAGGTAGCGTGCTCGCCTATCATGCGGGGGTCGTGGGTTCGATTCCCACCAGAGGCTTTGGTGTGTCGCTGCAAAAAAAAAAAAAAAAAAAAAAAAAAAAAATCTAGCCAAAATTAGAATCTGCAGACAAGCCATCGGCTTCGCGGAACTACGCTTAAAAAAAAATTGTTATTGTAGTTGCCATTTGAGTGACGTCCATTATTATTACGAATGCTTCGTCGTGGTACAGGCTGCGATCGTTGTCTAATATTTAAATAGCTAACCTTGCTTGGGCATTGTTCAAAAGTAGCCTTGTGTGAACCATTGCAATTTGCACATTTTGCGACAGAATCTTTGCACTCTGATGTAATATACAATTTTTTTTAAGTATTTTCCAATACTATGATATTATATAAACGCTAACATGCTCATTCTATATTATTATTAATTTTAAAATAAATATATTGTGGCAATGATGTTTATTCAAAATTTATCAATGGATGCCTTGGCAATTAAGAAATTAATTAACACGCTTCAATTTCGATGTTGCTTTATTGATAGTTGAATTTACAAGGAAGAGGAAATAGCCCGAAGTTGGCCGTACAAAATATTCTTGTACGTGCCACCTCGTTTACATTTTAAAACAACAGATCACTACAATCTCGGCCGACATGACAATACAATCGACCCCGATTGTCATTCGCCCTCTAGGAACTCATAGTCCTCATACTCGGAAGTGTTGCCTTCAGTTTCCGCCATTTTTTTAGTCGACTAGCGTCAACTATACCGACGTACGTCATTTGCGTTACTTGGCCATTTTCCACATCCGATATTTCATACCGGTCGTTACCCAATCGTTTCTGAATAGTATACGGTCCTCGGAACTTTGGTATAAGTTTCTTATTTATACCGACTGTTGTATCCAACATTCTTTAACACTACTAAGTCTCCTACTTCAAAAGATTTCACCGGTTTGCGATGCTCATTAAAATATTTTAGGTTGTACGATTGAGACCTCTTAATAACGCCTGATGCTGTCTCTCTACTCGACTTCAAGTTTACTACCTCTTCAGCGCATGCTTCTTGCAGATGTTCGGTCAGTTCATCAAGTGTTTCACCCCGCTGTTCGATTCCGAATAGCATCCTACTGGGCAACTGCCCCGTTGTGCGGTGTACGGTATTATTAATGGCGAATTCCACCTGCGACAGTTTCTCCACCCAGTTCGGAATGCTCAATGGGTTCCGTCAATTTAGCCAACTTTGCCCTTAAGTCCCTATTAACCCTTCCCACCTTTCCATTTGAATAATGTTGCGCTCAGTCAAGAATCTGCCAAATTCACCTATTGTGAAGCATGTTCCCCGGTCACTAATTATTCTGCATGGTCGGCTATAATTCTCTTAAAATATTCCTTCCAATTCCTATAATTTTTAATTTCTACAAAAACATTTTCATTATAAAAAGGCAAAATACTAAATAAACTATCTGCTGTGGCTGGACTTTTCATTACCTCCTGCGGATCTTTATATAATTTAAACAGCACATTCTGACTTATTACTAGTTGTGTTTACATTTAAATTCAAAAGTTCATTTGTGTTATAGCTTGTTTTTAACCGGCATAGACGTAAGTATGTTCAGTTTCATTAGTGGGTCGCGGCCGATTAGCAGCGGCACGACAGCCTCTTCGTCTGGCAAAATAAAAAATCGTGAATTAAAATTTTATTATCAAATTTAATTTAACACTTAACGTGACCGAACGTACTTAATTGCTTATTTCCAATACCACGATATTGGGTTGCCACCTTCTCTACATCTATTTTGAATGAAACTAAAGATTTTCGCACGAAGCTAATGGAGCTACCCGAATCAAGTAAGGAGAGTAATGTATTTAATTCAGTGCACTTATCCTGTTTTATGAATACAACACTTACCATTTGGTACTCATCGAATGCTTCAACTTGCTCGGCTCTGGTCATGGCAGCGGCAATTCTGTTTTTTCGGGCAGTCCTGATGGTAATGCCCGACTTCAGCACACACAAAACACGAATTGGATGGTCGCTTCGGCTTCTGGCATTGGCTCTGGTAATGTTAAAATTTTAAGCAATTATAGCATCGGGCGGCTTGACAGGATTTAAATTATTGGCGGCCATCTTTGCTTTGTTAGCAGCTGTCGCACCTATGGTTTTCGTTGGTCTGGACCGTGTTTGGTGTCGACGCTGTTCATACCGGTCCATGCGCTTGATGAGTTCATCGATGGTGTTGGCTCCGAGATTGAGTTGCTGGTGTCAGGTATCTCATCGATTATTATATCGACCAGCTCTTGCTCGTCGATATCGGCTTTAGCGGCAATTGATTGCATCGCTACTAAATAGCTAATGCACGACTTATTCGATCTCAGCGCTCGTGACCGCAGTTGCCGATACACTTCTTGCCGTGAAACTGTTCGTTCGAACATTTTCGTCATTTTCGACTTCAGCTGGTCATTTTCTGTAAGGCCTAAGTTGTTAACAAAATTCTTTGCGGTGCCTTCTAGCGGCCGGCGCACACCAACAAACTTTTCCTTTTCGTTGTAGCCGCATATATTCGTGTAATCTTCGAACTGCACGAACCACTTCGATATGTCGTGGTGGTCATCGCCACTGAGTGGTGGTACGGCGGCGTCCTGCTCGTTAAGATCCATACGATTGACCCGCCTCCAGCTCACGTATTTGTCGCTGCAACTTTAATACTTCTAGGCGAATTTGTAGGTCTCAACTCATCTCCAGCCGCCGCACTAAAGGCGCTAATGGTGCCAGCATTGATGTATGACGTCGCTGCTGCATCTTTGGTGGTATTACTTCTTTTGGCATCACTATCACCAGGGTGTATGGCATCAGGGCCTTTAATAGGCATTATCTGGGCTGTATTTTTGCTACTGTAGTTGGTGTAGAAGCGTTTGAAGATGTTACCGTAGGTATGACAATAGTCGCTGTAATTGTACCTGATGAAGTTTTGTGTTGGTGGTTGTCACTATTTTCATGAGGGTTATGGCTGCGTCGTTGGAGGTTCCTGTGGGTTTTTCCTTTTTATTACCGTCTGTTGTTGGTGGTTGTTGTTGTTGAGTCGATTACTTGATCGTAGACAGGCTACACGTGGGTCATGGAATTTTTAACTGCCGGTACGGAACTAAATTGCCTTGAGTGTTTGGTAACTCCTCGAGAAATATCATTCACTGAAACGAGCGTTGTAGCCTGACGACTTCCATTTGTACCATTTAGGCAATTTCACGCGTTTTTTTTACAGATACCACGCACAAATAACCGGCCACCAACTCGTGGCTTTATCGAAGATCCTCAATTTACGGGATAGTTGCTCACCTTTTTCTAACGACAATGCCAACTCCCCAAAGATGGTTACTTATCAATCGTAACAAATTGTCCGGACTTAAGGAGCGAGACAAAAAACATTGTTGGTTGAATTATGTCACTAATATTCTTTTTATTTTTTTACGCAAACACCGTTCAACACCGAAGCCAGATCAAGAAGAAACTAAAATCACCCAAAAAAAAAAAAAAAAAAAAAAAACCGAGGACTCCTCTTCTTACATTTCTTTCGTTAATTTTTTCTTTCTTTTTCGTCTAGTGCATCCCGACTTGTCTTCTTCTTCAATAATTAATTCAGAGTGCGATTAGAATGCAACCTTAAACTGTCCTAAGGTGACCATGACACACACAAATGATTATTTTATAAAACAGAATTTTATTTAATATATATTTTTTTTTCATGTGGAGTAGATGGGGGTTTCGGACCTGGTCATGGGGGTGTCACCTCATCTTAAGACTCTCTTTAGATATTCCTGGACGGGGATTCTCAAGACCCTGCTTGTAGTTGGCATAGAATTCTAACATTTATGGTGTTAGGACGAAGTCGATCCTCTCCAGTTATGTGACCCATTCAGTGTTGTCATTGTCGGATGGGTAAACATGCGCTTGGCTTCCTTTTCTAGCGAATCGGTGAAAAACCAATAAAGGTAATCCCATATAGGTATTCATGTAAACTTAGCAGATGATATTAATGAGAGGAATGCAGAGCAATCTCGGAATCTGGAACTCAAAGTTCCTAATCTGCAGACTGCAAATTCATGTTCCTCAAAACTTGTGAAAAACATGCCGATCATAGCCATTAGCTTCCGGTAGTTAGCATCGTTTTGCCAAAAAGATGTTTTTCTTGAAAAAACTAAGAGATCTGTATTACAATCCTTATCTAGTTTCAACAGGATGTCGTTGATTCTTTTGCTCAATGATTTCTGATAGTCCGGCAGCCCGGACTATATAGTATATAATAGAAACAATAATAATACTGCAATTAACCATAGCTGAAATATAAATTCATTTAATTAATAACGGTCGATTTTTCTCGAGCGTAATTATTAAATGTTTATTTAAGAAACATACATACAACCCAATTTGGCATGGTAACGTACATTACTCATTTGCTTATGTTTGAATTTTTTGTCACTTTCAATGTGGAGCAATACGATATTGTTCCGCATTGACAGGTGTTGTGCTGTTTATTTTTTTCGGTTACCATGCGTTGGCTTACTTATGTTCGTATTCTTTTTTTTTAGAGTTTTTTTTGTATCGCAATTTTCTGTTATTGCAATTTTTAGCAATAACATTGACTTAATTTTCTTTTGTTAATTTCCGCGTATATTAAATGTTAACGTATGTCTTTTTGTTTTTCCCACGGTATTTGCGTTATTATTATTTGTTTTCTTTTTGTTATTGGTTAGTTAAATATTTAAGTATGCCATGGCCATGAACTGCATTGCGTTATGGTCAATGTTTTTTTTTTTATTTATATTATATTATTGCTGATATTTTATTTTCTTGTTTGTTTGTATGTTTGTTTATTTTTTTCAATTAATTTTATTTTCATAAGTTAATATTAAGATTTTTGTATAAATAAAGTATAGACAGTGCATAAGGCAGCAGATGAAAACTAGAGGCCGCACTGTCTGGTACGGAATCTGGTTTTGATTGTTTTTTTTTTCCACAGCTACATTGACGCCGTTTGGGCGTCGATTGACAGCGCTTGCCAGCGCTAAAACAGAATAGGCAAAGTCGCGTTTTTTTTTTTGTTTTGTTTGTTTTGTTTCAGCTGTAGGAGGATAACATTAATGGCGCAGCCGGTAGGATGCGTCATTTCCTTCGTTTCAATAGTTTAGGAGATAACATTCGTTTCAGCTCCTTTAGGAGCATAACAAATGTAAAATGTAAAATGTAAAATGTAAAATGTAAAATGTAAAATGTAAAATGTAAAATGTAAAATTTAAAATGTAAAATGTAAAATGTAAAATGTAAAATGTAAAATGTAAAATGTAAAATATAAAATGTAAAATGTAAAATGTAAAATGTAAAATACAAAATGTAAAATGTAAAATGTAAAATGTAAAATGTAAAATGTAAAATGTAAAATGTAAAATGTAAAATGAAAATGGAAAATGAAAAATGGAAAATGGAACATGAAAAATGAAAAATGAAAAAATTAAAATTGGAAAACGGAAAATGGAAAATGAAAATTGAAAAATGGAAAATGAAAAATTGAAAATGAAAATTGAATATTGAAAAATTGAAAATGGAAAATAAAATTGAAAAATTAAAAAAATGGAAAATGGAAAACACGAAAATTAAAAATTAAAAATTACAAATTAAAAATTAAAAATTAAAAAGTAAAAATTAAAAATTAAAAATTAAAAATTAAAAATTAAAAATTAAAAATTAAAAATTAAAAATTAAAAATTAAAAATTAAAAATTAAAAATTAAAAATTAAAAATTAAAAATTAAAAATTAAAAATTAAAAATTAAAAATTAAAAATTAAAAATTAAAAATTAAAAATTAAAAATTAAAAATTAAAAATTAAAAATTAAAAATTAAAAATTAAAAATTAAATATTAAAAATTAAAAATTAAAAATTAAAAATTAAAAATTAAAAATTAAAAATTAAAAATTAAAAATTAAAAATTAAAAATTAAAAATTAAAAATTAAAAATTAAAAATTAAAAATTAAAAATTAAAAATTAAAAATTAAAAATTAAAAATTAAAAATTAAAAATTAAAAATTAAAAATTAAAAATTAAAAATTAAAAATTAAAAATTAAAAATTAAAAATTAAAAATTAAAAATTAAAAATTAAAAATTAAAAATTAAAAATTAAAAATTAAAAATTAAAAATTAAAAATTAAAAATTAAAAATTAAAAATTAAAAATTAAAAACTAAAAATTAAAAATTAAAAATTAAAAATTAAAAATTAAAAATTAAAAATTAAAAATTAAAAATTAAAAATTAAAAATTAAAAATTAAAAATTAAAAATTAAAAATTAAAAATTAAGAATTAAAAATTAAAAATTAAAAATTAAAAATTAAAAATTAAAAATTAAAAATTAAAAATTAAAAATTAAAAATTAAAAATTAAAAATTAAAAATTAAAAATTAAAAATTAAAAATTAAAAATTAAAAATTAAAAATTAAAAATTAAAAATTAAAAATTAAAAATTAAAAATTAAAAATTAAAAATTAAAAATTAAAAATTAAAAATTAAAAATTAAAAATTAAAAATTAAAAATTAAAAACTAAATATTAAAAATTAAAAATTAAAAATTAAA